>SMGT01012336.1:182689-192824 GCA_004794575.1 Lanistes nyassanus
GAAATATATACCTCAGGTGGAAACATATACCTCAGGTGGAAACATATACCTCAGGTGGAAATATGAACCTTCACAGAATCTTTTCCTTCGGGAAAAAAGTTCTTTCTGTTTAGTACTGTATGTAGAAAGACGCCGCTCTCGGGTTACAAATTCCGTTTAGCAGTCGTTAAGGAATTTATACACGTTTACACCGCGACAACTCCAATGATGCCGAAATAAATGTAAATGACACATCCAGATCAGTTACCCTGTTGTTATTTCTGCTGCTTCTGAATGACCTTTAACATATATTAAATTCTGCAAAGAAAAAATCGTTAAAGCATAAAGTTATATTTCATCTAGTTGTCTATCTTTAACAAGCTGTAAAAATTATTTAAACTGTATATTTTTAAATAAAAACCAAACTGCAAACTTGAAAATCAATTGCACACTTGAAAATCAATATTAATGCACTCTCGAACAGAATGGATTTTTTTTTACAAAAGTTAAAATCATTACTCTTCACTTCCTTGACAGTATATTTCTATATTTACTGCAGGCAGGCCGATGAAACGCTACATGTTTTAATGTTTACAGCTTTTCGACACCTGATTTAGAACATTCTTCTGTAATTAAAAACACATCACTCCTGTTGTGCCGAAACTGCGATGTTTTAATGTTACAGTAACGAACAATAGGACTGATTGTAGCTTCACCACGCCTGCTGCTTGCCGTTCCAGTTATTTTACAAAGACCAAGCCGAGTGTTGAGCATGTCTGCATCTTCGTTTATGTAAGGAACGCCAACTTCTGCTTTGTGGATGAGGGGTGGCTTGCATTAACGTTCTTATCTCCTGTTCATTCATAAAGGTGCACATAAAATACACAAGGCAAATAGGCCTTACGACCACCCTTATGACCGGAACAGCGGCTACGAACGCTCATGCAACCCAGTCCAGGGACTGATTCAGCCCCATTGGTGTGTGGATGGCCTTGCTAAACGGTTACAAGCCTCGCAAGAGAAAGTTCCTGATTAGGTCTTAAGGTCTGGTGTGGCATGCTCTTCTAATTAAAAGATGCCTATTGACATCCATTCACCAACTGCGGACGCACTGTTGACCTCAGGTGCAAAGTTTTAAGTATTCTCTATCATTGCAACGTACGTTTGAACGGTGGCATGAATAGGAAAAGAGGAAAACTGGAACCAAAACATTTTTTTTTCCTTTTCTGTTGCTCAGCTTCTCCATCTGTGAAAGGGACTGTTGCCTCTCGATGTATGTATTATTTCCTTTCCCTTCATAAAAGTTCTCATAAGCTGCGTACGGTGCAGACCCAGGGCCAGCTTTTTGTGCATTAAAAATAGATTCAGCACCGCTGCAGCAACCAGTCACGTCATTCTTAGAAACTCGGTTTAATTACTTGCGACAAAACGCCTGCGGCAACAGTTTCTAATGATCGCGAAGCACATAACTAAACGCCACAGCCACCGTAAATTAGGAGCCATCTGTTTTGTCCTCTGTGTGCAGACTAGGGGCGGGGTGCCAGTCTTCATATTGCTGCCGCTCAGTCCGTGTTGATAGGCACTGAAGAGCGACCAAGGGCCGGTAATTGGAAAGTAAATGGAGGCGAAGGGCAACGTGGTAACAACGGGCGCACAATGCACGCCCCGCCGTGAGGGCTGTGTGCTTGGAGTTAGCACCGATAAAATATTTACCCAAGCCGCAGATTCGGTCTGCGAAGGGGACCTCATCTGGCAGACAACCTTGTAGCTGCATGCACACTGGGGGTGGGGGGTAATAGGGAAGATTGTGAGCAAAGACTGTTGGACGCTGAGAGCAGGCCGGGGGGAGTTGCAGGACAAAGGCAAAGGCGGAGCCTAAGCACACAGAGTTCCTGTGGGTTCAGTACCCGCCCCTCCCCCATCTCTCTATGCCTGTCTGTCTATCTGTCTGTCTATAGACCTACCTGTCTGTCTCTGTCTCTGTCTCTCTGCCTGCCTGCCTGTCTGCCTGTCTGTCTGTCTGCGGAGCTCTGTCTTTCCTATCCATCTTCCTGATAAAACGTGATAATTTTTAAACATTTTTCACCATTAAATATATTTTCCATAATACGCATTGTAAAACTTGGATATAATCTCAAACTGCATCCCCACCCCCCAAAAAGCGATTGAACTTTGTTTGAATTTAATGTGTTACAGAGCATAAATTCTCTTTTTAAAAAAAGGATTTTGTTTTAGATAATTACTGAAAAGACTGGCTTATATGCACAGAGTATGATCTTATGAAAGCATTTTGTTACGTATACGAAAGATTATCATGAAAACAGTGCGTAAGGTAGGCGGATAGGTAGGTAATTTTTGAGACACAGTATTTCCACCTCGAAGTGATTTCTATGGGAGGATGACCGCTATTGCCAAGCTATGCACTAAAAGAACCGCCAGACTGATAGCTGCAGTAAGATGGCTAGGGTCATGGAGCTTCACTGCTTGGGGTTCTTACCTCCCCTAGGCATCTCTCTCTTAATGGAGTTTGGCAACCGGGTCATTTGACGGGCTATGGGTCAGTATCCATCTTGGTCAGCTAATACTAAAATATTTAACGACTTCCAACACCATCTTTGCCTCTTGCGCGATGGGATACACCAGAATTAGTCTTCTTCACCATTACTGAAGCAACGACATTTGTGGTTTGCTCAACAAAATAATTTTTATGCCAAATTTTATTATTTTCTTCTACAGAAAGACAGCTGAAGCACTTGTTTGTACTGCATATTCGGAAACAAGGACAGCAAAGTGGTTATTTATAATGTGTCCTTTTTTTTACCAAAGAAATATTGACTGAAGCAGGCGGTTATACTTCATTACCTGAAAGCAATGCGTCGTGATAAGTTCTACTCTTTTATTTTGTCCGTCCGGTATTGTCCTGTTTGTTTGCTGGAAAGCGATGTGATGAAACCATTATTCTTCCAGCGACTGTTTTCCCACAATATGTAGTGCTACAGAAGAAGAAAAGCGTTCGGACAAGCATCTTTCTTCCTCCGTCCTTGTAGACATCACTTCCGCTCAGGTCGAAGGCATGACCACAACAAAACTGCACTGGCCGAGAACTAACCAGCGAAAACAACAGCAAAAAAAGAACGTGGTACAAGCCACGTGTTGCTACCCACGGGACCAATCTCTTTAACACAAAATAAGGTCATTGTTGAGACCCCTACCTTTTCCGGTTTCAGCCTCGTCAGGAGAATAGCAGCACCCTTCACCCTAATTTCTCCGTCTTATAGTACAGGTATGTTTTTGACACGTGTACTATTTCATCTGAAAGAAAGAGAGAAAGAAAAAATGCTTACGCATATTAACTTTGTTTGGTCTAAAGATCCTTTTATTTACTTCCTTTAATGGTTTTATTTTGTAATGGGGTGTTTCATACTTATACACCGTCATCTAACTCTGTGTGTTTTGCGGGTGGGGGGGGGGGAAGACTTCACATGGCATGCACAATTTTACTTGTTGGGTCTGACGATCGTTTATATTAGCCTCCCATTATGGTTTGTTTTGTTGCTTATCGTCAAATACATGCGTTCTGTTATCTGGGAAACCCCCACGTTGCATACACTGACTGACTTTCCTGGGGATGAGGATCCCCTTTATTTACAAATTTTTATAATTTTATTTCCAACAGCAGGTCACGACAGTCGGCGACTTAAGGATAGTCTTCGTTTCAACTACTCGTACATCCTGCAAGACAGTTGACAGTTATGCTGATCCATAGGTGCACACACACACACACACACACGATTATTTATATCATATATAAATAATTATATATACTTTGTCAACCAAACCAAATCAATATGAATTCGACTTAACTCTCATAGAATACTACGAAATTACACCGTAAAAGTATTCTGGCAACCAGGTCCAAAGGTTACGAGATGACATTGGATTAATTGTTAGAACTGTCCATTTCAGGAATAAACCGTTCTGGTAGGAATGTCAGCCCCATTGTCTAAGCCCATTAAGTCTCTCTCTCTCCCCTCCTCCTCCTTTCATTTTATTTCTGTTTTATTTGTTTTCCAACAGGTCAGCGGCTCTGCCGGTGAGTTCTGCATCCACGGACTTTGTAGCAATTCCAGAGAATGTCAAGCCTGCCCTTGAGAGCCATTGCACAATGTTTACCCACACAGTCACCAACTCGCTTGCGATGTTTGCCGAGTGCTAAACGAGCGTCGCTGTCAAAATTTAGCGTGCAGCCCCTGTCAGACTCTTAGTGTTTAAACAGTTTATGTTTCCAAATCGCTGAAGGTTTCTAGACTCCAGGCGATCCTCGGTCCTGTTTGCTAGCACGTGTTTCCAGACAATTGCGCATCTGGAATTGGCACCTGCTGCACGGTTCCAATGTTTTCTTCAGGAATTGCTGCTAGAAGCGATACTTGTCTTTCTATAAACCGATGCCAGCACGGCAGTAGTGGTACCGGTCCGGACCTCCCAAAAGTCCACCTGTCATTTTGTGGTTTCCTACAGTTTCACCCTAAACCCAGTCATGGATTTGTCACACGAGCCGTTTGAAATACGATTTATGTATCCCGAATGGATGAGGGCCATCCTTCAGCCACTGACCGGTCGTATTTGACCCTTGCGTGGACATGCAGACCACGTCATACATTACACCCGTTGATCATGTCAGTGACCCCGCGGCTGATTTTTCACACAATGTTTATAATAGTTATGACCGAAAAAACGTTACATAATTTAAGTCTTGGGAGGTTTAACATCATTCGGAGGATGGATGAAGGGAAGGGAATGGGCGAGTGGTTAGAGCGCAGGCCTTCAAACTCAAAAGTGCAGCTGCAGGCTGGTTCGAAACCCCGTGCGCCGCAGCACACTTCTCCCAGTTGACCAAGCTTGGAATGGGTACCTGTCACCATGGGTTAGGGAAGAGAAGGGAGTGGAGGAGAGGAGGACACTCCCCTCGCGATGGCAGTATCAGAAAATGGCGGTCTCAAACACTCCTCCCCTAGGACGTAAAAAAAACTCACAGGACATCTTTTACTCTTACCGTTTTATGCAGTTTTATGAGAGTTCGTAGTTGCTCTCCCAGTCATAAAAGTGTTCGTGCGGCTCATTCGCGCTTACATCTTAATTCGCTCATTCGCGCTTACATCTTCATGTGTGAACAGGAGATAAGAGGATAGAATAATCATAGTTGTTACACGCCACGATGTAAATAGATCGCGTGACATGTACTCTGATCCTGAACAGATTCGCAACATGCATTCTGATCGTGAACAGATTCACAACATGCATTTTGATCGTGAACAGATTCGCAACATGCATTTTGATCGTGAACAGATTCGCAACATGCATTTTGATCGTGAACAGATTCGCAACATGCATTTTGATCGTGAACAGATTCACAACCTGCATTCTGACCAAGACCTCCTATCAGTTCCTAATCTGCCGCTTACACTCAAGCTGAGGGTCAGATTTATCTGCAGGTGACTGCTGGCCTGGGCTGGCTTGCATGGGCGTTCTTATCTCTTGTTCATACATAAAGATGTAAGTACGAATGAGCTGCGCGAACACTTTTATGACTGGGAGAGCAACTACGAACTCTCATGCAAGCCAGCCCTGGCAGTTGGCTGCTGAGGTCATGCATGGATGACTGCTCGCCGTGTACATCAATAACAGCTGGCGTACCGTTGTACGTGTTTGACTGCTGAGGACGTGCGTGGTTGACAGCTGTTAACTGTTCGCCGTGTACTCGATGATCGCTGGCCCTCTAAGTGATCAGCTACTATTTGTCCTTTCTGAAAACGTGTTCAGCAGCCCTGGATAGAGAAGGTCCTGAACAATTTCTCTGCACTACTGTTGAAGAATGCTGCACTAGGGGCTGTGTTGTAGAGTTGTTGTAAGGCACTGATCAACCTGGTGTTGATGTTGTACATCTTCATGGTTGCCCACAGTGCTGCATGCCCTAGTCTGTCGAAAGCTTTCTCTGTCTATGAAGACTTATGATAGAGATTTTGCTGGTGTTGGAGGTATTTCTTACACAGAATCCTTCCATGGATCTATACGTCACCATTAGTAGCTCACCTAGGACCTTGAGAGTTCCTTGACCTGTTGAATTTATTCCAGATCTCAAGATGTAGCGCAGCATGGAGCAGCTATGAGTTGGTGAGGGTGTAACCATGAGTCGTAACCATGAGACTATGGTTTTAGAAAATATCTAGGCCGCCCTTATGTACTGTTTAGTGGAAACAGAGAAACATAAAAGGCTATAGCAAGAAGACGCGAAGGCGCCGTGCCACGAACAGGAGAGTTGACAAACTGGATTTTTTTTTAAAAGCGTTAAAAATCAACTAGAAACATAGAGACTCAAAAACTCTGCGAAGTGGAAAAGGAACTACCAATTCCTCGTTCTTTGGTTTCTTTGTCTCATGTCGATGTTGTCATCTTCTCTCTCTCTCTCTCTCTCTCACACACACTTTCGGGTCTCCCTTCATCACTCCACATATGTGCGCGCTCCCACGCATACACACCACACTTCACTCCCTGACAGAGTATATATGTTAGCCACTCTGGAAAGATGTCTCGGCTGGGGAACATGTTGAATGCGTCTTTAGTAACAAATGTTCAACATAAGATAGAGGAACTGCAGCATTAAGCGAATGAGAACTAAATATTTTCTTTCCATCAAGTGCGGGGCTGTTCCAGCCTTGCAAAGTTCTCCTCCCTAAACAGTTTATTTTGCCCCGAACTTGTTAATTCTCAGGCCTGCAGGAAACACATTGAAGCCACTTTACATCAAAGGGAAGTTGAACGCACAGAGGTAACGCGGTATTGTTTCCTGAGCGAGCAAGCGGCAGCAGTAGCGGAACGTCCGTGTCCGCAAATACAAATTACATTTTAATTTCCCACACTGCCCTTGGTGTATCACGTGCTTCTGCCCTCTTCCGGTTCCACTCTGTTGGTCTGTCTTCCAATTAGCCCTTTTCCTCTTTCCCTCCCTTCACTTACATATAGGCCTACTTACTCTCCCACCCATCTCCACCCACCCAAAACTCATTCACTAGCTCGCTCACTCACTCTCTCTCCCCTCGCTCACACACACACACACTCTCTCTCTCTCACTCAAGTCCCTGCGGGTATTATACAATATTACATATGTAAAACGTCCGTGTGTACTACCTACCCGAGCGCGCATGTGTGTGTGAGTGCGCGCGCGTGCGTGCAGACCATCTTTCTCTGTGCGTGCGCGCGCTATATTTAGTGACCTAGACACATATACATCTCGCTGGATTCAGTAAGTTTTTGTGTAATGCAAGTATTTTAACACATGTTTTTGTGTCTTATGCTTTATTTCAAAAGGTTTGTAGTTGAAAAAAAATGAAAGAAAGAAAGATGAAGATAAAAGGAAGTTCGATGTGATTTGTAAGCCCATGCTACTCTCACATTCTTCCCATCTGTTCAAAGTACTGCAATGTATACAAACCAGTGTTGTTCAGCACTTGGCTCGCCGTCAAAGGAAAGGCTGAAGGTGAGAGGAAGAGTTGTAAGAAAGATAAGCAGCTCACGTGGGCCCCATGGATGCTGCCTCACTATGGGATCCGGCAATGAAACAGATTAGTGCGTGGACTGAATGTCCGATGGGAGGATCAGGTTCTGGGTGTCCGTTGAGTGTTTTCGTGTCCACACGGGTGGTCGCTTAGGTCTTAGTGCCATTGTGACCGAAACTTTTAATCGCTGAATTTCCATCATGCACCTCTTCCAGTGTTAGAACTGATCTTTTTCATTTCACGACCCGATGCCTTGAAAAGAAATGGGTAACCAGCCAAGATTAGGTTTGGAGAAAGAGACCCATCTGTGAAGGCGATTTTCATGAGGCTGCTTAGCGAACGTGTTTAGACACGGCCCACATTGTCCACCACTGGTCACTTCATTTAGCAGCCCACATTGTCCACCACTGGTCACTTCATTTAGCAGCCCACATTGTCCACCACTGGTCACTTCATTTAGCAGCCCACAGATTTTTGTCTCGCACACCAGTTGATGCAACGATCCCTTGCCACGTAAGTTTTCAACCTTCCAGAATTTCCATCAGCTGACATCTGATTAGAGTTCTTCCACCATTTGTGAAGAGAGAGAGAGAGAGAGAATGACAAGGTGAGTGGTTCAGAAAGACGGTAAGATGATTGAGGTGAGTTCCTTTAGGCCCTTATAAGGTGTTTGACAGATTCACGTTCTGTGCAGCCTTGTAGGTGCTTTTTTTTTTTACATGGGATATAAACAAAACAAACATGATGAAAGGCATTCAAGCGACTGACTTAATTTCACCAGCAGTCGTTGCGAAGATGACGCAGCTCTAAATTTCTTTAGTTATAGTATATTAGTTTTGTTTCTTACCGTTTTATAAATGCGGAGACTATAATATTGTCTCGGCTTCCCTGCGTGTCAGTCGGACTTGGCCCTTGTTTGTGGTTTTGCACGAAAGACATTTATTTATCGTTTTATTTATTTATTTATTTATCTCGTGTCTTGCTGTGCGAAGGGAGGTGAAAGAGGGGAGGTGGAAGACAAAAGATTAAAAAAAGACTTAAAAGAACAACGCAAAGAGAAATGATTTACAAGTTTAGTTTACTCGTCCTGCACCGTCAAGCCTCAACAGCCCAGTAGCGTAACACTCCTTCCTTTCTCCCTCGCTCCTTGGTGCTTGATGTCAGTACAAACGATCTCCATTAACAAGAAATAGCACAACTATACTACTGGTTCGTAACAACTGTTAAACTCCTAGTACATTGTATCGATTACAACGTGTAGCCAACGCTACAACTTTATACAATACGGAGTACATTATCAAGCAATAGCATGCAGTAACTTCTCCGAAGATAACCAACATAAAGCCATACATCGTGTCATAACTATGACACATCTGTTGATCACTCTCTCATTTCAAAAGCCTTAGCAACGACACGCTTAAAAACACACACGCACACAAAAGTTCATGCTGTTAGGTCTTGGCATTTCGCTATAAGTCTGAATAAGCCATGACTAGCAGTTCAGCCTTCAATGACTCCAAAGCGTGCGTCACTGCGACTCTTCCTTAATGCCATGCTACTGACTCCGTCTTTCGGCCTGGCATCACTCAGATCGTATTTGACTCGAGGAGAGCTTCTGTTCTTGTTTCTGTTGTAGACTCAAGCTGGCGCGATGAGATCGTTCTGTAAGGTTGCGAATTTGTATCCTGCCGTTTACATACACGACATGTTTGGGGACGATCTACAATTACAGTTCATGCATCGCGATTGCGTGCGTGTGTGAATACGTAAATAGGTTGTTGGACAGAGGCTGGGTTGCATGAGCGTTCGTTGGTCCTGTTCATGCGTAAAGTGCACTGGACTACACAGGGAGAATGGACCTTACGACCACTCTTATGACCGGAAGTGCAGATACGAACTACACGCAAGCCAGCCAGAGACGTTAGCGCGAGAGTAGCCATACCATGCTAGGAAGCCCTGACACTATATCTGCCTTTTGCCACAGAACTTTAACCAAATAATACAATAACAGCAAGCAATATTCGTTACACTCCCTGTATCTGGAATACAGTGGCAAGCTCCCGACAACACAAAGCCTTCACCGGTCTCAAGATGAGGGCAGGACTGCTCACTCAGCTCAACTGTGAACAAGGTCGCACCGGTGGCGTTCCCACGCATGGCAGTGACCTTAGCTGTGAACAAAGTGGTCACCGTTCACTTGCGGGCCTTTGGCGTCCACGGGGTCAGCACACACAGAGGTGTGACGGTACTGTGACAGTCTGTCGTCCTCCTTGTTCTCCACGCTCTCCTCCTCGTCCTCCTCTTCGTCCTCCTCAGTGTCGCTGCCCCCGGCGCTGGCGTAAATGGAGGCCAGGCGAGCCTGTTGCTGTTCCAAGGTTTGCTTGCGCCACTTGATGCGGCGGTTCTGGAACCAGACCTTCACCTGCGCTTCCGTCAGACTCAAAGAAGCCGCCAGATAGTACCTGCACAACCAGCGTGACGTACAGTCGTTCTCCGTCAAACGCAACCAGCGTGACGTACAGTCGTTCTCCGTCAAACACAACCAGCGTGACGTACAGTCGTTCTCCGTCAAACGCAACCAGCGTGACGTACAGTCGTTCTCC
>SMGT01012336.1:193554-225043 GCA_004794575.1 Lanistes nyassanus
TACAGTCGTTCTCCGTCAAACGCAACCAGCGTGACGTACAGTCGTTCTCCGTCAAACGCAACCAGCGTGACGTACAAGGATGGGGGAGGGGAATATACAGCAAACATCCAGTTAACAAGTACAAAGAGTACGTAAATAATGATATACATAAAAGCTATTCATTCGCCTTTAAAATAGTGATCATTACGGTATTCATTCATTTCTTCTTTTGAATATCTGGTACAGATACCGTGCATTTGTTTAACAGTTGTCAGTGTTATCTGCCAGTACATGGGTGACATCATCATTTCCCCTCCTTTATGGTGCTCTAAATTTAAGTACATCCACTTTTGATCTGATGTCGCTATATGCAGCACAATCAGACAGCACATACTCCTGGTTTTCAATCGCTACTTTACATTGAAGACAGACCATCTGGTTAGGTAATATGTCATCTGCATAACTGAGCTGGTATACTTTAATTAGGGATATCCCAAATCTAAAATTAATATACGCATCTCTAAAACAACGCACTTTCCCGACGGAAGATCTGGTATGGGTAATGTCTGGGATCTGGGAAGAGATCGTGTATTAAAAAAGACATTTTATTGACTTCATGACTTCATGTCTTTTCGATTAAATTTAGAGTGAAATATACTTCAGCGTATAAAAGTGACGCCAGAAATGTTTTGGGAATCCGGCATCCTAGTATTGCTCTGAGCGTGAAAACGTGTAGCTGCTTGGTATTCCAAACTAAATTCAAAACACACCAAAAGTGCAGCGTAAAGGTAGTGCACTCTATATGCGTGCTTCCTGAAATCCGCTTGTACTCGCCTCCCTCCTCCAGTCCCCATAATAATCAATGTAACAAAACGCACTGAGATGATTAGAGATCTCATTCTTTAAGATGAGCAGCATTTTAAATATTTTTATGATATTTTAAGTTTGTTGGACTATTATTAATGTACTATATTATTCCCCTGTTGTATTGTTGTGCTCTGATAATTACAGCTCCGAACTCCGTCATATAACTATGTGCCCCTGCCCCTCTAGCCGCTTCTCCATATCGCACCTTACTTTCCTAGGGTTTCACAGCCCACCCACCCACCCACTGACCATTCTTTTGGCGACAAGCGGGGGTCAAGGGTGTCTGGCTGTGTTTAACCTGGTGACTGATTTTATTCGTGGCGTTTTGCTGTCATCTGGAGCCCGACTATGTACGAGCATCAAATTTTTTCCGTCATCGGATGCAGCACTAGATTAAAACTGCCTGAGGCTGGTAGCTAAACCAGATCGAAGGTCACAATCGATATCGAAACGTGACGACGCTCCCAGGTGAAGTAAGACTGCTGACACAAGCGAGCACTGTTGCTAATCGTTCAGGGCGAAACCGTCAGATTGATTGGGTCCTTTTCAAAGCCCGGTGTGACGCGACGCATGACGTTCCTCTTTGACTTACCTCTTGCACAAATTACACTTTGTCTCCTCTTTTGCGAAAGCAAAAGATTCCAGCACACTTCCACCAGTGTTAAGGACGGCTTTCTTGATTACTGCCAACCTTTTGAGCCTGCATGAACAGCTCCTATTCAGAGTATTGGACTAGCTTGCTGTGGTTTGGGGTTCGAATTTAGCACCGACGAAAGATTATATCCTGAAATTAAAAGCTGTGCAGACTCCATGTGGATTCTCATCTCCCTCCTGAACATAAACTATCTCTGTGCTCGAACCACCTTACTGCATTTATCAATTTGGCAGATGTCAGTGTCGAAACACAGATAGGAAATAGTACTTTTCTTCCAAAATAACCAACCAACCAAGCAACCTATCGATATACTGTCGTCATCTTCAAAACTTTGGACAAAGTGGCGTGATGAAAAACTTGTACATGCTGTAACTTTGCTGTCTGGCTTTAGTTGCAGACGATTCGATCCTTTCTCTGTTCATCTGTAGTCTTTTTTTTTAATCATCCCCCTAATTGTTGTTTGACACTGATGCTCGGCCTCGACACACTTAAGTGGGTCAACCAATCTTGGCTTGTGTTCTTGTGACAATCTGTTCTTGATGTGATGTTCCTTGTCGGACAACCACGTGGGCTCGGACACTGTACATGAGGCTGTGTAATTCAGACACACGGTACCCAGAACGACTGGAATGTGACATTCTCTTTGTGCCCTTTCCGAAACCGACAACAAATTAGGAGATACGCGCTTGTGGCCGCTCTCATGCGCAGCTGTACATGTAATGTGAAACGGATTGAAAAAAGTTAAGTTTGCTCAAAGCTAAAGTTCCATTTGTATTGATAGACCCACGGACCTCGCAACAGGTTCGAACAATCAAAAGAAATATCTTTATTCCTCTGGCCAAGAAGAACGAGTCGATAAAAACTTGTTTTCACTATCCGTTCATTGTTAAATCGTGGACCCATAATGTGGGAATCGGAATGGGGCTAAGGCCTGTTTAATCATGATAACATCAAGGCAAAAACTTTGCAAATCTTCAAAGGCTTCTACTCTTTAAAAATGTTTCCAACATAAATCTATCATATTATTTACCCAGCTTTACAAGTGCAATGTCCGTCTGACAGTCTTTCATGCTGGATCGATTGTCAAGAACACCCCAAGTGGTTTCTCTGACTGCCTGACTTCGAAGCACTTCAGCAGTTACTTCAACAAAACCGTTGACGTTTAAAAACCATACACTGAGAACATGTTGTTGTCCACAGAATAAATTTGCACGTCGTCGCTGTCTTACCCTATTTAAACAGTTTTTAAAAAAATACGCTTCAGATAGGTCGTCTGGCAAACTGCGATATTGCTATCAGCCGTGATTTTCCATGATTGTAGTCTGAGGCTCTGAAACTGGGGCACAGGAGCAATGCTAACTCGCTCGCAGGCATCCGTCTATATATTTTAATAGCTTATCGTGTGACGTCTGTAAACTCAAGATTTATATCAATACTATGCGTAGAACTAATGCATCTCTACAAGAATTTAATATATTCTGTTGGTGCTCTTTTTTCATTACTCAGGGCATAACGTGAAACGGTTGCCCAGAGGGCCGGGGCAACTATGTTTCGCTGTTGGGCAAGTAAAACTTGTGGCAATCTGGCAGACTGGGTAACACTGTCATCGAACAGTGGCTTGTCGGGACAGTAAAAATCCCCTGTAGTAGCAGGAGAGTAAACGTGACAAGACCAAAAAAATTGTTTCAGGTAACAGGCCCGAAACATAGGGTAGCTAGGTCCACTTTTTATTTATTTTATTATATCTTCTGTGTCCGTGCGCCCGAGAGCGCGTGCGTGCGTGCTTGGGCACGTGCGTTTTTTTTCCATCGGGGGAAAAAATTGTTAGGGCCGGCGGAAAATCTTAGGGTCAGTCGGGTGACCGGATACAATATATATATATATATCGGGGGTAGAGGGTAAAGGGGGGGGCAAGGGACCTTTCCTCCCCTGAGATGGCAAGTGAAAACAGAGACTTATTAATGTATTTTTTTATTTTGTAAAATAAATTAGCCTGGGCAGATATAAGCTTCATTCTTTGTTGTCGGTTAATGCTTGTCATATTTTCTCTAAAGATTACAACGTGAAAATACATAAAGGACTGGATAACTGGTTTCTCGGTAGGCAGAGGGCATAGGACAGCGCGTACGTCATAACTAAGGAAATTTCTTGACGGGAAAGCCAACATTATGTACATTTCTGTGTACAAATAGTGACATTAATTGATCCGTATTTATTCATGTTTTCTAATTTTTCTGTCTGAGCGCTAACTCTCTGTCTCACCTTTCTGTGCCGACCATATACTGCTGTCGCTCGAATTCAGCCTCCAGGCGCTCTAGCTGCTCGGGTGTGAAGATGGTCCGAACTCTTTTACCTTTCCCAGACGACTTCCGGTCAGAGCAACCTGGGTAGATCAAACAAACTCACGATTTAGAATCCCAGCTCACTCCTTTTCTCTTTCCTTCATTCTTTCTTTTGTTCATTCCTTCGTTTGTTTTCCCTTTTGTTCCTTCATTTGTTGGGTTTTCTTTTTCTTTCTTTGTTTGTTTCTTTGTTTGTTTCTTTGTTAGCTAGTTAGTTTCTTTCTTTCTTTCTTAACCAACCCAATCTATTTCTTACCTTAATAATTGGCAATTGACTTTACAAGCTTAAACGCATCAGTCATTACATCTTCGAAAGATACTTCGCATTGTTTTACAGTTATATTTACGATCTTTGTACGCACAAACACACACGAGCTCGCGCGCGCGCGCACGCACACTTGCGAGTGGGTTTCGGACACAGCAGTGAATTATCTCAATGCTGTCAGCCATGTGCAGAGTGTTTTCAGTTCTGATTACCTTTTCATGTACACTCTTGCGATATCAGGGAGACAAATGCATAGACACCAAGGCGAGGTGGAGAAATCAGGGGCAGTTAATTTATCTACAGGCGTGTGTTTGGACACGCTATCGTGTGCAGAAAATTCCACAAGTGATTTGCAGATAGCACCGTCTTTGATGTTGTCGAAAAAATTAATAAGACCTGTATGGGGATTTTGTAAACAGTGAAGAGTGAATCATTCGCTGATCTTTTGTCGGACATTTACCCATTAAAGAAACACTTTGAAATATCTCTGTCTCTCTCCGCGTCCGTGTTCTTCCTCCTCTGTGTTTGCGTGTATACTACGTCTGCCTACTCCTCCCCCTCCGCCACCCCCTCAATCTCTTCTCCTCCTCTCCCATTTCTGTTTTTGCGTGTGGTAGGGGGCGTGAGTGCGTGCGTGCGAATGAGCGGTTGCGTGATTTTCTTAATTAACTTTATCGGGGTGATTCCACATTATTTTCAAGCAACTTTAATATTTAATTAAGCAAGTAAGGGGGTCATTTGCGTTGATAAAATCAATGCAATATCCCATTTCACCCCACAAGAAGGATCCACGGTGGAGGAACTGGAATTTTCATCGTTGTCACCTGCTTCAGGTGTCCAACATTCCAGCAATTTACAACAGGGAAGATACAGGTGCGTATTTGTAGACATGTTTTAATTTCAGCTTTCATTTGGGGTGTTTTAAGCACATTGTATCTTTGAAGTGAGAATGTGAAAACTGTTAAGAGTTTGCAATGTTCTCGCAGTCCACCGAAACGAGATTTGCTCTCTCGCCGCGTTCTTGTTTTTTTCTGGGTGGTCTCAACGTACTTTCACATACAGGTCTTGCTATGTATCCTGCATCTAGCCAGGCAGGGGTTAATCGGTTTTGACGATGAGAGCTCATTTGTTCAGTGGTCTCGGAGCGGAAACAAGAGGCCTTATAACAGGAGAGTTTATTAACACAGGCAGCGCAGGCTCAGAAGCTGCCCACTGCACGAAGACCGTGATTTACTTGTTTACCTTCCAGACGGTGCAACCACAAGAGCTCAGCGTGTGTCCCGATACGATGCGGCTACCATGGTGAATCGCCATAGAATCTACTGCATATTTCTGATACGAGCAGCGGAACAGAATAATGCGATGGGCAGGAGGGTAATACTGATGAAATGTTAGTAAGGAAAAAGAACTCCCTTCCCCCAACCCCACCCCTACCCCCCACCCCCGCCTGAAAGAGTCGTTCTTGCTCTCCTCACCAGCCAGTGGATTATTTTCTGCATATCGTGCTCGAAAATTAACATTTGTCCGATTAACATAGGTGCGTGTTTCTATAGTGCGCCTACACACAGTTTCGAGCAGTGTAACACGATGCAAAATCAAAGCCTTCGACGCAGATTAAAGCCACTGAGCCTGCATGACAGATTATTTACAATATTTTAGTTCCATATTTTTGTACACTTAATTACTCACTCTTACTCAACGCGCACATGTACTCCAAACGACAGACAGACAGACAGACAGACAGACAGACAGACAGACAGACAGACAGACAGACAGACAGACAGACAGACAGACAGACAGACAGACAGACAGACAGACAGACAGACAGACATATTATTATTATTCTTTTCTTAAGTAAGTCAAGCTTCATGTTTTATAAACAACACATCTTCAAAAGAGTCACTGACGCTGGACAGGGCACTGAGTCACATCGATACGCCAGATAAAGACAACATATAAGTTGTCACTCATGCATCATTGCTCCCCCGCTGCGGAAATGACATGCCGCGCGGTCTGCCCCCACCTCGCTGCGCGGCCCGAGAATTAATGAACTTGTGATACAGTTCCCCGCCTCCTTTTGCTGCCGATGACAGAAAACATCAACACATCATTTCCCCCAGCTAAACACGGGGCTCCGTGCAAAGGAACGGGATCTGCAAGAACCTGTTAGTCCGAGGCCCTACTCCCAGACCCCACGTGCGGTTTGCTGCGCTCCTGTCTTTTCTTTTCAGCGCGTGTGTGGTCTGACGATGAGTTGGCCTTTCTTTAATGCACACTCTGTGTCACAAGCTCGGGAGAGGAGGGGTACAGGCGGTGTCCGCGGTGAGGGTAAGTGAAAATCTCATGAAGCCAAAGAGAGATTCAAGATTATGATGCCCATGGGAACTAATTAGAAATAGCGCACCTGCAAGAACTCCGTGCCTTCCTCTCACCCCCAGGAAAAATCACAGATTAATTTCACTAATCAAAAAAGCGCTAGCCTGTCTCTCGGTAGCTATAGCACCTTTCCAACTTATTTAAGGCAACGAAAAAAAGCTTTTCTTATTTATCTTGTAACCTGATTCGTATTAACTTAAAAAGCGACGTGATATGGAGATGTCTTAAAAAACAAGACTTTTTGTGGAATGTATACACTGAAATTAAAGGTATATGAGTAAAAAAAGAGATTAAAAGCACACACACGCGCGCGCGCATGCACGCCAGAAAGAAGAAAAGCTAAACGAAAACGATATCATTTTTCATCAGCAACACCTGGGTTCGAATAAGTCTAACTTATTTCATTTCTTGTCCTATTCATTTCTATTTAATTAAGGTAGTATTAATCAGTCACGCTGCGCTCAGATTCTAATTAAATATCGAAACTTGAAACGTTTAAACTACAATTAAATTTCAGTTTGTCAGTTAAGGCTAGAGATACTTGGGGTTTTAGTGGAATGTGTGTGTGAAGGGGTGGGGAAATAATAATATTTATTGGTATTATACATAAATGTAATGTCTGGGAACAGAAAAAAGTAATGAAAAAAGAAAAGGAAAAAAGGCCGCGAGATGCATGTGCAGAATTGATATCTGGTGGATATCTGGGTGAGCACGGGGAACACATTTAGGAATAAAAAGATGAAAAGTAAGAAAAATTAGAGGAGTTGGACAGGGGAGGAGACTGGGCTAACTAGAGAGATATGAGACAGTTGGCTGGTTGCTTGGTTGCTGCTTATTAACCTCTCGCCGCAAACGAGGTGGACAGCAGGACGGCGTTGCTTAGACAAAGTTTGCGTACTGGCACACGTGAGACTGTCACACAGGCTTCAGTCCCACCCAGTCACATTATACTGACACAGGGCCAACCAGTCCTAGTGCTGTTCCCTATAGTCCCAGGCGTCTGGCAGGGCAGCTACTAGATTGCCAAATTTTAAGTCTGAGGTAGGACTCTGTCGGGCCGTCTCGAAAGTGGACGCTTTAACCACAAGACCACTGAGGCGGTCGAGATATGAGATGAGAACATCTTGTTAAATAGCTCCCATCCTCCTCCTCTTCCTCCTCCTCCTCCTCCTCCGTTTTTGTTTTGTTTTGTTTTGTTTTTTGTTTGTTTGTTTTTGGTTTCCAAAGGCTAGGGGAATGGAAAGAAAACGCGAAGTATTATAAAATATACCCTGTGAAATTTCAGTATGCATGCAGTCGTCCGTCGAACCGATGAAAACACCTCGAAACGGAGCTGCCACAATGCACTTATGATGTCTAGTGGGAGACGCCTTGTGATCTTATGTCATAACCTTCAATCCGATATTAGTTAAAAAGGTTTTGACCTTGTGATCTTATGTCATAACCTTCAATCCGATATTAGTTAAAAAGGTTTTGACAAGCCCGTGTAATTATCCGTCACAGGAACGTGACATGCCTGTCGATAGGTTGTTTCCTGGGTGCACTGGGTAGTTAGACGACTAAAGAGAAAAATGTTTGCAGTCCCTTTTGGGCAAGCCTGCACAAACGTTGTGGTTGGGGGTGCATCTAAAGGCAAGCCCTGATTGTCCGCTGCATCCTCTCGTGTCGACATTGAAGGATATGCCAAGACAGCCAGTGTACGACGCGATATCGGTCGACCGTCTGAAATCGTCGTCTTCATTAAAATTACCTTGCATGCAGAGTACGAGTTTCCCTCTACAGTGTCTGGGGGTTTGTACCTGTATTTAAAATAAATTTTGGGGATTTTTTTCGTTTGATTCTTTGTTTTGTTGTTGTTGTTGTTGTTTTTTAGTTGGATTCGTTGTTTGTTTGTTTGTGGCAGATCACAATCAGTTAGCTCATAAAACACCCATATAAACCACACGCATAAACAACAAACCACTCAAAAAAAAACCCTATTAAAATCTCACAATACTTGATTAAAGTCTTAAAGCTCATCAATTGGCAAGTGATTAACCAGACTAGAGACGCATTTAAACATTATGTGCGACTACATATGACCAGACTGAGGTTTCTGTGACCTCATTAAGACTAGTTTTCAGATCCTTTTACCCGAAAGACGTTAATCACATCCATACCTTTTGCACATGACTTGAGGGGAGCTGGTGCAGTCCCTGGCTTGACATTGTCGAAATAAGGATGAGCCGGTCCTAAAAGTCTTTGATGACGCCGCATAGCCAGGTAGCTATCATGTGTCGTCGGCTGCAACTGGACAGGGAGCGGAGGCGAAGCTGGCAAGCTGGAAGACTGAGAAAATTCTTTCGGCTCGTCTTTTCTGTCTCGATCGCCGTGAAGAATGGCGTCTATAGTGAACGACAATCCTTTCCTGGGCGACAGACTTCGGTGGCTGTGCCCATTGCCATGGTGGAGCTGGTGGTGGTAGCTGTCGGTGCTGCCATGGCTCTGGCAGTCGCTGTCGGTGTTGTTGTTGGTGGTGTTTACGTACAGTCCCGTGTTGCTGGAGTCGCCGTTGACTAAACTGCGGCAGCAGCCAGGGTAGGCAGGCATGGCCGTGTTCAGAAAAGCGGGATGCAGAGCGAAGTCGTGGGCTTTGTTCTGAAACACCTGCATATAGGGCCACAACATGTAGTGGGGCACAGCGTCTTGGTAACCTCCTGTCTGCATTTTTTACAAGTCAGAATGAAGACAACTCGTGATTGTCGAGATTTCCGCAGCAAAGACACGCTAGCCTGGAATATCGTTTCCTGTGAAAACAGTAAAAATTTCAACAAAACCTCGGCTATATTCCAGTGATATTTCGGTTTCCACTCTTAGTTTCTGACTGGAGATTCAACATAAATTGACTTGATTCGGATTCCTCAAAACTTGTTATATCAACCAAACACGTAAAAACAGGGTTTCCGATTTTTTTTCTGTCTGGCTTTCTGTTCTCAAATTTTCTAGTCCAGCACTGTGGGACTCAGCAAGCCTCTGTCGGTCCAAGACGCGTGGGCTCGCATTCTAACCACAGAGTTCACACTTCACCGCAGACACTCTGAACAGACAGTCGGTCTCTCCATCAGCTGGCACAAGACGTGAAGTTGATAAAATGCTTCCATCCGCGTTTGGCAATCAAAGCACAGACTTAAACAGCCAGGTGGGTTTCAGAATCATCCCAGTATCGACAAGCTAGCACCACCCATACGTTCGCCCCTCGTCTATATAACGAGGCGTCGTGGGCGGTCCTTAGGGCGGAATCGACCACTCACGGCGAGTCATTTATGCCTTGACCCACGACCCGTGGTGAGTGACGACCAATCGCGTTACTCTAGCGGCGAGCGGGGCGGCCAGCGGCTGGAGATAATGGGTTTACGCCTGGCAGACACGGGCTGTCGAGGTATGCTGCTGAGGGCCCACTTGAGATCTCGGAAATGGAAGTAACTAAGTGGAGCCATCAATAACGGGAACAGGCTGGAAGGAGGGATTGAAGCCGGAGATGGAGAGAAGGAGCAAATGACCATTTGTGTTTTAAGAACTAGGAGATATAGATGTGTACTTGTGTTTCAATGTAAAAACTATATTTTTATGGTAATTCAGAAAACAAGGAAGTAGAAATATGTATTCCAAATATTCTGTATGTGCAACTTTGTGTTGAATCTTGGTCAGACCAAGAGCTACCATTTTTTTCACATCCGAATGCAATGGATCATTAAATGCACAAAAGATCATCTATATATTATGATATGTTGAGTAACGCAATTCTACATTCAAACGGAGGAAAACCTTAAGTATCCTGTTTCTTTTTAGGAGGGAAGGTCATCTGCGACTCAAAAAGGACACTTCTGGCATGAATTGTTCTGCACACTTCTTGAATCGACCTGTTCTGTTGGCAAAGATAAAGGTGATCATAATCTCGGAACCACGCAGTGCAGGATATTGGCTGGTAAATGCAAAGATAATGTATACAGTCGGTAACAGTTTGATCACCCTAACTCCTCGGCAGTAAAAGTAAGTAAGAGGGATCAATTTATTGTCTGTTGTTGAGTTTGTGGTGACAGTTTATAAAATGTTTATTTTGTGTAGTCGAAGTAATCTGACCTCATCGCATTTTATTCAGTTTCACAATTGTGCAAAGACTAGCAGTGTAGAGAAGAATCTACAGTGCATTTATGCTGCATTTTCCGGTGCCCAGAAATATGTGGTGTCCGAGAGAGTGTGAGACGCTAATTTGGTTGCTCCGCCATCTTGAGAGGCTGAAAGAGGACAGGCTGATGAAGGTTTCTGATGAAGAAAGCCCCCGGCGACCAGCCCTGTAAACAAGTGTAACATGCAGACCAGGCCTGTGAACACGTGTCACATCCAGACCAGGCCTGTAAACAAGTGTCACATGCAGAGTTTTAAAAAAATGTGTGCCGGACACGGGATCGGAACCACGACACCCGAGTATGCCGCGCAATACCCGGATTTGTCAGTTTTAAGAAATCAAGGTTTTGACACACTTGGAAGAATAATCGTAAGCACAAGCGACTGGCAATAATATATTTTCAATTTTCTTTGTACACATAAACGTACCTGTAACTTTCACTTGGTGAGCGGGCGCTATGGGTTGGACAAATAAGAACGTTAGTGCAACGCGCTTTCCTGCCCATTCGTGTCATCTCGCCACAAATAAAAGCAGACGTGCACTTTTCAGAAGTGAAATGAAACTTACGATAACCTTTAATTGTAAATGTTACAGCATCTGTTCAGTTTGTTCTAATCCACTGAGCAACACGGCGTGCATTGTGGGAAGCAGCAAATAAGGACCTGCTCGGGGCAGCCCGCATGTTT
The DNA here is from genome assembly GCA_004794575.1 of Lanistes nyassanus. Lineage (NCBI taxonomy): Eukaryota > Metazoa > Mollusca > Gastropoda > Architaenioglossa > Ampullariidae > Lanistes > Lanistes nyassanus. The sequence goes on from SMGT01012336.1 coordinate 204,890, forward strand.
GTTCCACCAGCTCCTTAGTGCTGTGCGGCTCGTGGCCACCACCCTCCCCTATTCCCCTTTTGCCTTCCTCACCAGGTCGGCGTTGAAACTTCTTTTCTAAGCACATGAACGTGTTCACAAAGAACTAAAACGCACAGTGGACCCACATCTGTGCTGTAACTTTATTATTCCTTCAGCGCGGCCTAAGGCGGGCTCATCATTTCTGCCCAACTTTGACAGGTAGCGGATCACAAGCAGGGGCGGTAATGCTGAACATCATTTCCCCACCTCCCTCCACTCCCCTTCATTAATGATTGAGCTTTCCGAATCTTTATGTAGGCGGACGAGACTTGTGATTTGTCTCGAGACAGCTGAACGTTTCACACCATTATGCACACGCTGTCAGATTCGCCAGTCAGGAAGCTGAAATGCCTGTGTTTACCCGAGACGATGTAAAGCAGACGTCATGGCGACGAACTGAACACCGACTTAATGTGACAATTTTAATCCCTATCGGGCCATTGATTTATAAAATTCGGGAACCACTTCTTGTGTTGCCAACACAAACAAGGAGAGCGAATGGTATTATCACGTATCTCGATCGGTCAGTCAGTCAGTCAGTCAGTCAGTCAGTCAGTCAGTCAGTCAGTCAGTCAGTCAGTCAGTCAGTCAGTCAGTCAGTCAGTCAGTCAACATGTAAAACGCGCTTTAAAAAGTCTAAATCACTATTCGTTATTAATAAATGACGGATACTTTTAAAAGTAGGGAAACAAAGAAAACTGAGGACGAAAGCAGCTTGTGCTAGTCACGGACATGACACTCCCCCTGCCCCCCTCCCCACACTCAGTTATATTTGCACACGATCACAAAAAAATAACATAAGAACTCGATTAAATTAGTGCCAGAGCTTGTGAAATCTCGCACAGTCCTCATTACAGCCAATCACAAGTCAACGCTGGGCGCCAACATGCTCTGTCGTCTGTGCACGCACCGTCCTCGGGATACAGGCGACGAGTCGGATCTGTCTTCGCCACACAGTAAGTAGCGCTAATACGTTCTCTGGGACCAAAAGTCTTAACGATAGGTCACTGAGTCCGTGTCATTACGAAGGTGGGGGCTAGAAGATGGCTGTAATTGAACGTAATTTAGAACGGAAGTTCGGAAGTGCTGACCCACTCCTTGCAAACTTTTGTTGTAGTGCCATAAACTGAGTTTCTACTTCGACTACACCACCAGAGCCACTCGCTAGGATTGTCCCCTACCTGTGCGATGACAGGTACGAAGACCACAGCAATAACATAATTACCCTTGTAGTCCCACGGCGGTAGAAGAGGGATCTCATCTCCCTCGGGAGGGTACGTATTTAACGGTGTGGATAAGAAGGCCGTCGCTTCTTCATATTGTGTCTGTTAGTGGTCAACAAAGACCTCCTTCGCATTACTTTGCCGCTGACAGGACTGACTTTTTTCCGCTCCAGTGAACCCCAGCAGCACGTGACTCTCTCCTCGACTGGCTCATCCTGACGAGATCTTCTGGTCGTTTGGCTTGTAGCCGGTCCCCTTAATAGGAATTACGCAAGCTTTAAAAGCGCGCGGGGCGGACAGCAAGAACGGTAACTCTCACAACCTGGTGAGAGTTACTCAACGTGCGGCTCCCATTGTCCTGCGGGAAGAAAGGATAACCGGATCTCCTACACATGGGCGGACGGAAGAGAAGAAGCCGCACAGGACGCGTGATTGAGTTGAAATGGATGTGCGGTCAGGAAAGAAGACTATATAATAAAATAGCTTTGTGTACGGCTACTCCCATTGACGGTCTTCGTCAGGGGAGTCCTCTGAAGGTGGGGGTAGGATTAGGGTCGGGGCAATCGCTTTCACATCAGCCCAGTCTGTGAAATAAGCTGTGATCCTGTCACAATTATCACCAACACGGTACTAATGAGAACTTTCGAATCTCCGGAAGTAAACTATTCTGCCACGACACACTAGTAGCACCAGTGAGAATCACTATGATATAAAATAAATCTCTCTCTCTTATAATTTAATAGCGCCAAAACCTTTTAAATATTCTTCGTACTCGGACATAGAGGCTGCCTATAGCCAGTTGGTGAAGTGGTTGGATCGCCTTGATCTTTACCTGCGGAAGCCGTCATATCCGGGGCTTCTCTCCGGGAATAGGCCACTTTCCTGTACTTCTTTCTTTCTTTCTCTTTTTAACGCTCGCTAGATTGTCGTCAAGACTGACGAACGAACGAACGAACGAACGAACGAACGAACGAACGAACGAACGAACGAACGAACGAACGAACGAACGAACGAACGAACGAACGAACGAACGAACGAACGAACGAACGAAAGATCGATCGAACGAACGGACGGACAGAAAGAGAGTGACGAACAAACTGTTAACTTATAAACGTTTTCTCACTTTCTCGCGTGCCCTGAGGACAGCTGGAGAGGAACGGAAATAACAGTCGGTTTAGAAAACTTCTAAAAACTCGGACTTGTAAAGGAGACATCAGCACTGCTCCAGGCACCAGGGAGCCGTTTCCTGTCTAGTCGGATGGAACACAAAACGCTGCCCACAGCGTTGTGTCCTATCGTGTATGTTTGAAACATCAGTTCAGCCCACGGGTGGGTAGGGCTTGACTGTGTGTTCGAGGACATCCAAGATGAAGTCAATAGGCTGAATTCAAGTTCTATAATCGGCTCCCAAAATAGTGTGAAGAGATGGCTTGATGTCGAATTCTCACGGAAGAAAAAACGATGAAGGGAGCGGGGGAGAGTGGGTGGGGGGGGGGGGGGGAGAAGACGTTCAACAGACTGACAGGCAACGAAAGTTCTGAGTTTTGTTTGATTTATATTTATATACGCAAACACACGCTGTTACTTGCTTGTACTGATATGTGGGTTGTTGTGGGTATGCATATTCATATGCACATGCATTGTCCACGTGGGACGATTGTCGAGCGCTCAAAAGTACGCAGTACCATCCACTTTGTACTAACCCCTTTCACACTTGCTACCAACATAAAAAAATGCAATACATTTCCTTTAGTGTACAAAAATGGCATAAGTCATTTGAAGCAACTTGCTTACAAGTAGGAGGATTTTCTTGAAAAGATCAGTTTTGCGTGTATGCGGTTTATCTACATAACTGACAGCCTTAATTTGTATTTTCCGTACACAAAGACATTTTTATTATCTTAAATACAAGGCAGTATATTCGCAACAGCCACACCACACCTTTCCACATCAGCAGTGATCAGTGTATTCGCTTGACGTGAAAACGTATTCTGTGCGGCAGACAGTTAAGCCGAAGCTTCCTGAGGCTGGATTCTGTAGGGAGCGTTGATGTAATCTGGACGGGAACCTCAAGTGTGAAAACATCTGTATCCAGTCCGCGAGCCTCCCAGGCATGTACGCTGACAACACAGGTAAAAACAACGGGTAACGACAACACTATGTGAAAGAGACGCCGGTGGCTACAGCTCATGGCTGACACCTGACTGTCCAGCAATTAATGGCGCCCGACATCGCCAGCGGATATTAGTGGTCAGACAAATTAGAAGAGACTGTACACCACCCAACGCCATAACAAATTACTATGCTAACTTTTCTGTTGGTCAAACAGGGACGTCTGACAGCAAAATAAACGTAGCTATCAGTAATGCTTTTTTTATTAAAAAAACCAAACCCCAAGTGTCATTTCTATCATACACCCTACTTCAGTCTTGTTATGTGGATTAAGTGAATTCTGTATTAGCAACTTCAAGTACCAGCACGCGTGGCCATATGTGTGCAGCCACGTCAGTTACTTTGTGACTATATACATTCACTCAAATTTAATCTACGTACTATGGACTTATTTCTTATTTAGGAGGGAAGACAACAAGGCTGGAGTATGGATCACTGAACGGCTGTCGTGTGAAACTTTTCGTTTTCTCCCTTCACGATAACTACAACTTTGTCATAGCCACAGACATTTAACTGCATGCTCATCAAGGGTCCTTCAAATCAGCAAGTACGATGCCTGCGTTTAACATGTCAGGTGAGCATTGAAAAAAAAATACCACTATCAGATTAGAGCCTTTTAGAGGAGCGTGGATGGGCAGGGGAGAAACTTGCAGGCTGAAAGCTGAGAGACAAATTGACAAAATTGTCTGAGTAACTCACAATGGTCACAAGACTTTCGTAACTCGACAGAAAGACCGCTTACTACTTAACACCCTCAGACAGACGGACGACGAGAACTGGTTTAATCCTGTCAGGCAAACAGGCAGCAATACAGCCACGAGCTACTGGTCTCGGCCCCACTCTGGTGTCTCCCACCTTGCGTCAGTTTCTCGCGTCTGGCTCACGAGCTTTCCAGCGGATATAAGACGCGAACTGTCGGAGATCACAGTCTCGAATGGCCAGTCGTTGAAAAGAATAAGTAGCAATGCCTGGGCTGACCAACGGATTGTGGTCAGTCTTCAAGGGCCTGCCGGCCGCTTACAGACTAATCGGCGGTGAGATCAAAGGTTAGCAAACACACCCCCACAATAGGCCGTCAGCGGCCGGCTTTTGGCATCAGCTCGTGCCGCGGGACAGATCAGTGCAGCTCTTTCATCCAGGTCTTTCCAGTAACGTGAACAGCTTGAACGGGACTGCTGCAACGTAACGCAACTGACCCCTCCACCCCCACCGTCACCTCGCAGATGGTCGTCGACAATTGTACTATCGTTATTTCAGATCGGTACAACACATTAACGTCATCGGTACAACACATTAACGTCATCAGTACAAAACAATCACGTCACTAGTACAACACTCCGACGTCAGCTGGTCACGCTACCTGCGCATGCGCCTTCACGCCCAGTGGAGAATGTATTCTACAGGTCTCTCGTCAAACTGTTTTCAGACCAGAGACGACTGGGAGACTGGGGGAAGATAAGCGTGTTTACTTTTCTCTCTACCTAATGTCTGAGTCAGTCTTGTGTCTGTCGTCATCGTATCATCAACTGCTGGCTGATTTCTCTTTGGTAACAAATAACAGTCCCGGGAAGTTTTCCTCATGGCCTGGTTATCTGGGAGTCAGATCGACAAATAACAGAATCAGAGCCGTTTCTGGAGCGTCTTTGATCTACATCAAAGAAAAATAGCACGTCGTTAAAGAAATTTGTCACGGAGACCTTTCAGTCTTGTTACTCAAGGCATTTTCTTAACCGTTTTAACTGGTCGTTTAATCGTTTAACTGGTCTTTGTTGACTCGGGCTTCATCACCCGACAATACAAACGACACGAGCGACTGGCGTTGTGTCTAGGAGACAAATGCAGGAAAGAGAAAGGGGACTGTCAACAGCTCACACATATAACAGAAAATCCCACAGTTCCCGATCTCCAACAACACGTAGAGCACTTTAATGAGCGAGAAAAGCTTCTGACAGCATAACCTTGCATAGACTGGAATCATACTTTTGGGTTAGTAGTCTAAGCTGGCACAGACAGTAGCGGTGACGGTTTAAAAAAACCCCACCAAATAAAAGGCCATAACAATTTTCCTCATGTGAGATCCACAACTTCGACAACCCAGCTCATCTTGCAATCGACGTTGTTTGGTAAACAGCATATTATTTCGTTGGACGAGCATTAATATTTCGAAACCATGCAAAGATAATAGAATTATTGTTACGTGTGCTGTTTTCTAAGGCAGACGGAAGATGATGCTATAGCACAAGTTTTGAAAACAAGGGCTTGTCAGATTTGAATCTGCTAATTTGATCACAACCTAGCGGCCAGCAAGGTCTTCAGACTCCGCGTGCGCACCCACACTCACACCCCTCCCTCCACCCCGACCTCCCGTTATTTGTTGTGAGCACGAGATCCCACAACGCGCGCCCCCGCCCTGCCCCTCCCAGCCCATTTAACACCCTCTCTTGAGTTCATTCCATAATCACCCATGAAAATTAGCATCCACAAGGAAATTTTCAACACCATCAACTTTTCCCCCTCGATGGCTGGCCGCTCCGGTCACCATTGCCGGACTGCCTATAAGCGGCACTATTCATTAGACTTCAGACGGCGCTCAGGACATCAAATAGAGTCAATTCCAAACCGCCCGGGAGCGCGCACCCTTCCTGGCGGTCTTGTCTGTCGTCTGCTTCTCCACCGGAAACGACCTGCTGTGACGAATGGCGCGCGTTGCCAGGGCAACGCTTTCAGAGGCTAATATTAGGGGAGGTAATGCGGGTGATGAGGTACGCTTCCGAGAGCAAGGCTGAAATAGTGTTAATGCGGAAGAAGTTTAATCGGACCAGAGAATTCTCAGCAAGAAGTCATTGAACTCTAAACAAATATAGTGAGACTGCGTGAAGTGAGAGTCCAAAGGCTTTTGTTGTTGTTGTTGTTGTTGTTGTTGAAAATTTCTTCGAAGTCTACACTGTGGTTTTAGTGAATGACAAGAATGGTTTCTGGAGTTCGTCGCTATATCTGTGTAAGGAGTACCGAATTGCAGCATCGCGTAATTCTGAGAATGAGAAAGAGAAAAGAACAGACAGTAATAAGAGATCGAATAAAAATCGGGGTTTCAATCAAGCAGCGTCTGTCACTTGAACTCGCCGAATCTTGGCCCAATATGAGGGGAGGTAATGCGGGCAATGAGGTGCAAGTGGCAAAGGGCACGAAAGAACGGTGGTCTTGGCTTGCTGAGCCACACGATTAACCTGCGTTATGGTTGGGGCTGGCCGAGGCAGGCTCCATTGGAGACATTGATGAGGTCAAAGAGCGATCGCTTTCTGATCCGTTCCTGCCGTTTTCCGAATTATTGTGCTGGTGCCCACGCTCCGTCTTTTGACAGCGACACAAGTCGGAATAATACAATATCCGGTTCTGGAGACAAAGGCTCAATGCTGGCAATCAGTTCCTTCCGAGTGGGAAAGGCTGCAGAACACGAATTAAGGGCCAAGAGGTTGAAGCGAAACGGGGAGGGATCAGCGTAAGCTCTCCTTCTTTCTTTCTTCCATCTCCTCTCCATTTGTCCTCTCTCTCTTTCTCGCTCTCTCTCTCTCTCCCTGTGTGTGTGTGTGATTCAGAGATTGACGGTGGACATGCGAAGGTATCTCCGCGGAGGGTCAAAGGGACGGTTTGACGGGTGGATGGATAGACTGGAAAGCAGACGCGCGATTTCTCTGCCGGACGGTGAGAACTTAGGAGGAAGAACACGACAGTTAATTTGAAAAGGAAAGAAACTTATATTTGTGAGGACAATATGGGACGATAATATCGCAACACTGTCTTGCACACGGCTGCAAGGAGTAATACGTGGGTGAAAAAATAATTCTGATTTTCCAGCTTGTGATATGGAGTCATTCAGTCATGTTAGTCTTGATCGATCGAGCTATAAGGTCAGGTTAAAACGGCAAAAGACTTGCGAATGTCCACAAATGGAGCAAGGGACGTGGACATATATGTACCTAGTGTCACATGTGAGGAAAAGCGATAGGTGTTTAGAGAACTCAGTTCAAGAGTACAGAAAGTAATCTTCTGCTTTTCTGCAAACGACCATAGTTTACTCAGCAGAAGGAACATATCAGCCAAAGGACCAATCATCCAAATGAAGGTTGCTTTGCTGCCAAATATCACGGTGATACACGTGCACAAACAAGATTCTATCACCTTTCTATAGAGATTCACAAAGGGCGCCGGTAGAAAACGTTTTTGGCTCAGAACCTCTTCTGCCTATTCTATTACCGGATCTAGCTTGGAAAAAAGACTGGTGGGATGAAACTGAAAGGGCTCCCAGACGAGGGCAGCATTCTGACAGCTCAGTAAACACGTCACAGACACCGCAACCAGTATAGGAAGTATATAGGAGTTGGTGTTCTCGTTATTAATTCAAACACAGGACCAACCATGTGAGCGGAGGAATTTTTTAAAATCTTCACAGCAGTCTTCACTTCCGGTGTTTCGAGACACAGCAAGCTCTGACCCCACCCCAGCTTCCACAAAGCAAGAGGTTAGTATCAGAACACCAAGTGTCTCAGTATAGCATGTCCGTTTGCCTCGCTCGTGCACGTCTCTCTCTCCCTCTTCTTGCCCCTCCATTTCTTCTCTCTCTCTCTCTCTGGCGCGGGTACGCGCTCTCGCAGAAACACGTGACTCAGTCTGTTTCAACTTTCTGAAGTCCCTTGCCTAAAAAAATTGTTATTATATTGTTACTACATGAAATTTCAAACTCAAATTTGGTGTATTCTGTCCTCTAGTTTAGCTAGAGAAACACGTAAAAGAGAATTCTATCAATACTGTTCTAAATGTTTCAGGGGTTGGATTATCAAGCATATTGTGTTCAGAGGGATGGTTTTATAATGCTGGACATGTAGTTTTTACGTATCTGGGCAGTGAATTTTGTTACCTTGAAACTCTTCTTGTTCTGTGGGTTTGACTATGGATTGATATAAGCTATCAATGATGACAGCTTTCGGAAACTTTTGACATCTTAAGATCAGATAAACGTGAAAATATGTTAACTCAAAAAAAAATGCAAAATCTCTATGAACTACTTGTTCGGAAAGCACACTGGCTAACTTCACATCACCACATAACGGCGCTATATTTTACCAGACCATATTCCTGTGCGAAATAAGAGATCCCACGCGCTCGTAGAATTTAAAAAAAACCGCATACATTTGGAATTTGCCATCAGCCTTTCCCGGAAGCAAAAAAACCCCTGATGGACTGTGTAGCGTTGAACTGCGCATGACACGTCCCCTGCATGGATTTTGTGCATTGCAAAAGTTCCGTTTGGAGGGACTCACCAGTTCCGTGGACGGCTAACAAGGCTATGAGCTGAAGATAAGGTCTAGCAACGGATCGAGGTATCAGTGTATTCATTCGCACAAAAACGCTTTTTCGACATAACGCAAGCAGGGGTGCTTCTCCGCGTCCCTTTAACTCCACCATGGACAGTAGGCCCGTCTTCGGAAATAACAAAAGGGGTTTCCCGATTAACTGCCTGGCGCTGTGATTGGTAGGTGCAGTACTAAGACCGGTTTATAGATAAAGCCCCTATCCGCTTTCTTCCACCCGGGCAGCCTGGGCCGATCCAGGCAGGTTGTAATGTTCCTGGTAGAATTTTGGTGGAAATTCCGTTTCCACAAGAAAGTTTCTCTTGGTGACCGATACACGTTTCAAAACATTACTTCAAATGTTTAGTGCATTTCTGCGAACCATTGAAGAGACCGGCCTTGCATGTATGCGTACGAACGTCTCCCTGATCAGCTGCAGTCAGGCGTAGACAAAGCATGCCCGCCAACCACCTTACTTCTTCAAGCCAGTTACTTGTGAGTATTTCAAGTTCCAACCACTCGACTTCTCTTTCTGGTAAGTGGTTTTTAATTAATTTCGATTACGTGTTCTCTTCTGCGCTGTGTAGTTTATTTAGGCCAACATGGGTGCACCTGCCAATCACGGAGGAGTCTTGATGGATGGGTGAAGGTTGACGTAATGGTTAAAAATAGACTCAAAGAAGAAAAAGAACTGGACCCAACAAGTTTCGGTTTGGTTTTTCAAAAATTCTCCCCATGTCTTTATGCGTAATACTGGGGGCTCGGGTGATAAAACAATGTATCCATCCACATCCCTAGGAAGGGAAATCCAGGAAGTATGACCTACATTGATTGTATCTGTGGCCTCAGCGAAAGGACAATGATGGATGTTATAAGAAGGCAGAAGGTGCCCAAGGACCCCCCCCCCAAAAAAAAACCCCAACAACATTCTTTTGCTTATTTTAGCCGCAAAAAGGCTGCTGAAGATTGTAGATGTCATGCTTGGCTGGACCATCTCTATGGTTGGACAGCCTGAAAACGCTTCTCTGCCGATGACCGTAGATGACTGCGCGACTGAAAGTTTCCCATCCTATGTGTGAGAACCGCTTTAAGCCAGTTTGCTTTGACGGCATAAATTATACGACAGTAGTGTTGTCCTAAAGTTTTTTTTTCTTTCTCAACGATCGCAAGTTTGAAGTCCCGCTGTGACCATCTGCGCAGCTCTCTGGACTGCCCAAAGTTTGCATCAGCCGTGGCTCCCTCTTGCGGGAGTCGGGGTGAGGGAATCCCGCCTCACAAAGGTAATGCGTGCTTACTACCGATACATGGGGTCATGGGTTTGGATCCCATGTCAGGTGCACGCTACTTTTCTGACCCATTCCTTTCCCGCCCTCCCAAACACCCTTCACAACTCCCTCTCCATCCTTCTCTGGCGGGATATAAACTTTGTTGCTGACAACAATAAACAGACACCAAGCCCTCTGCACTCTATATCTGCTAGCTGTTTCTCTGTGTATACCTATTCTAAAATGTATGTTGTCCAAAAAATATTTTGGCTGTCAGGATTTTTTTTCCAAGAAACTTTTAATCAGAAAGTACGCAGGTGAGTTGATCTGGACAGATTCTGGTTGATCTAAACGCACTGCAGATCTCAGGCGGCTGTGTAGGTCTCCCAGCTGAGCCGGTTACACTACAGTAACAGCTTCAGATGGCGAAATATTATTTGTGATAACCTGTCACGTATTTTGTTTTTTAAACATATTAAACAACAAATGTAGTTAAATATTAAGGAAATGTTCTTGGAATGGCGGAAAGATTTTACTGCCCTTTTTAAGTGAACGCCGTGTAACTTGGATGCGGGGTGTGGGGGGTATTTGTTGCTTAACGTCCACACGTGGGACTGCTGTCGCAACACGGGCCTCAGTCCCACCCAGTCACATTATACTGACACCGGGCCAACCAGTCCTAGTACTGTTCCCTGTAGTGCCAGGCGTCTGGCAGGGCAGCTACTAGATTGTCAATTTTTAAGTCTTAGGTATGACTCGGCCGGGATGCAAACCACCTCGGCAGCGGACGCCTTAACCACTAGACTACCGAGGCGGTCTCGTGAACTTGTAAAGAAACACTGTATAAAACACGTTCTGCAATTGTAATGCTTGTAACAGCAGTCCTCGAGTTAAGGATAAAATATTATGTATTTGCACAGTGTTACGAATTCAGCCTTTCAGAGTTCATGCAGTAGAAGCGTATGTTAATATGTATTCTAACGCAACAGATGAGATTGCCTAGGCATTGTGATCTTCTGTAGCTGAATAGTCAACATCGATATCACTCCCAGATGCACAGCAGTCAGCCGGGGGTTTGTGCAGTGGAGGCTGCTTGAGGTAAATGACGTCGCATTTCACGGGGGAAGCGTTTTTGCGAGGCACCCACCACGACAATGGCGACAAGGTCACTCCCGCAGCTGGCAATGGAACTCCTCCGACTGCTGTTTCTCTGGCACTTAATGTGTCATCTGTGCGTGAGTAGCTCCCCTTTAAATTGCTTTCAGGCGTCAGAGTCCGTACTGGTTCATCTGTTTCCGGCTGAGTGGGTTTTGTTCGTTATATTTCTATGCACCCCATGAACTCATACTCTTGTTCTTCCATGCGTCTGTGTGCGCTACCGCAAGCGTGCCTGTGTGGGAGCGCGCTGACCAGCTTGTTTATGCTTTTCATTGATACCTATAGGACAATGACCTATGCGTGTCTGTTCCTTTTATTCCTGGTGCATCCCTACTGAAGGGGGCTAATCGGTCTTGGCTTGCAGAATGCAACAGACATGTCCAGAAGAGCTGGCTCAGCAGACGATGAGTGCGGACAAGGCTACTTCCTGTCCAAGTACGGAGACTGCCGGCCTTGTCCGCCGTGTACAGAGGATACAGAAGTGTCGTCGTTGCCATGCAAGATAATCCAACATAATATGTGTGTCAACCGAACTAAAGGCTTCCTTAAAATAGGTATCTAGCCCTCTGAATTGTGTGTGTGTGTGCATGAACCGGCGATAAGATCTCATTAAAATAGGTATTTGTGCTCTCTGGCTTGTGTGTGTGTGTGCGCGCGTGCGTGCTTGTGTGCATGCGTGCGTGCATGAACCGGCGATAAGATCTCATTAAAATAGGTATTTGTGCTCTCTGGCTTGTGTGTGTGGGTGGGTGTGTGCGCGCGTGAGTGTGTGCGCATGTGTTTGTAATCTTAACGTAGGTATTTTTGCTCTCTGACTACGTGTATATCTTGGTCTCTACACGAGTTACGGAACTGGAAATGTAAGTATGCCAAGGAATGTATACGTACACAAAATATTATTTGTACATATCTTATAGATATCACCTTATTGAAGATTTTTGAAGATCTGGTAGACCTTTTTGGCAGGACCAGCTGTTTTAGTTGATGGTGAGAACAATAGTAATAGCCAAAATGCATTAATTATGGAAACTATTTTTCAGCATGCAGAAAGGGTATGGAGATTACTTTGCTGCCTCTGGACAAGTCCTGGAAGCGAACCAAATATCATGTACAGCTCTGTAAACTCACACAGGTCAGGATCCATCCTCCTTCCCACCCCCATTCCCATGCCGTTGATATCACGTCATCTCTCATTTCTCTTTTGTAGGGAGCCCAGCCTAGACATGCAGTGAAGCTATAAAGCTGTAAATGGGCTGCGATCTCTGATAGTTCAAGGTGGTACTTCACGCAGAAAGAGTTTGTATGAAGTCTCTCAAAATCAATTAAGTATACCTGGGTATGTATAAATAATGCCACTATTCGTTTCAAGATCAAAGTAGTGCATTTAAGACGTTCTGTGGCTCAGCGGAGCAACTGTTGTTAGCTCACCAGGCTCCCATATTACTGCGCCTGCGTCAGTTGGCTTCGTGTTTCACACTACCCGACTGTTTTGTTAACAGGGTGAGGCCATTTATTTGAATATTGTAGCTTTATCGGGAGCCAGAGATGTAGAGCGTACAGCTGGGCTTCTTGGAGTCTGCAAAATGTGACACGCCAGTGAATAGTCTACCTGTGTTTCAGTTTAGAAACGTAAGGCTGTGCGGCAAGAGTCTGCCATCATTGGATTCATGTACCCAAAATGATGGCAGTGGTGGAGGGGTGCATATGATTGGGGGTGCATGCCATGCGTCTTTGTGTGCTGGATTAGGAGGGACTGGGGTCCCTGGGTGTAATCATACTGGAAGATTTCTATGCGCCTGCCAGAGCTCAAGGCGCCTCTCGACTCGACACGAACTCGTCGGTGTGGACAGACACGATCGCGTCATATTCTGACACGTGACAACACGGATCCATACAGTCAAAAAAAATCAGAAAAGTGTTTCTGAAATACTCTTTAAACAGCTAAATAAGCGATGAATCTAAAGAGGAAAAATTTCTGCCGAAACTTTCCGATAACAGCTAAGAAACGGAGGGATCTAAAGCGAAGAAAGTAGGAAAATGTACTGGAAATACTTTTCAAACAGGTAAAGAAAGCAGGTCTAAAGAAAAGAAAACAGATAAATTAGCCGAAATATTCTTCAAACGGCTAAGAAACGGATGAAACTTGAGTGGCTGGATACAAAGTAACAGATAACCTAAATAGGTATGGACGAATATGGCAATAATTTTGAAACAAAGACGAAAGGATTTGTATTTGACTCTCTGTTTGGTAAAACCCAGTTTAGTCTACTGTGTGGAAATGCAAGCGTCTGCATTTGTGCGAGCCCTTGCGTGTGTGGGCGAGTGTGTTATATGAAGACGTTCAATTTTGTGTATGTGCAGCAACATGCATTGAAGGTTGTGAAGAAACGTCATCCGAAACAGAAAATCAAGTGCTCGAGAAAGAAAGCGAATTTCTCGAGGTGTAAGAACAAGGGAGAAACAGGCGCCAGACAAGGGTGCCTGGCATGTCCTGGTGCCCGCGTGGGTGATCAGCGGTGCAAGACCTGGACACGACAGTGCACCTCGCCGAGGGACGTCTACAACGCGACGCTGTTCCGCTTATGTAAGAACAAGTCGTTAAGTTTGTGCTGAGCTACAGACGACACTCAACAAGTGTGACTGTCGTGCCAAAGCTGGGGGTGGGGGGTGTTCAATCGTTTAAATTTGGACTTGACCAACGCTGCTGTGGAAATTTGTTGGCGCAAGCTGATCCTGCAATTAATTTGGCGAGTTTTGTCCTTTAATTATACTTGAATAAAAACAATATTATACAACTTCTATTCAGTCTTTGCTTAAGTACAGGACTGTACCATGTACTTTACGGCTGGAGCCAACAAAATTAGCAGCAACACCGAAACTGGTTGGAGCAAATTTATCCCATAGTGAACTTGTCCAGAATTATTGTGTCATTAAACTCAAACTCTATACCGGTTGGCGCCAACAGCATGGCAATGTTCTTCAAACTGATTTAAACAACTGTCGCAACCAAGTCTCGGTGCAAGGTTGTCAAGAATAAAACCCGTGGCACAGCTTTACAATGGAACAGATATTTTAATCAACGACCTATTTCATCGTAGACGGGAAAAAATCTTTAAATTTAAATTGATTTGTAAATTAAATTGTTAATTTAAACAAATATTTTAGTCTTCATCTGCTTGCCCGTAGTTCTCTCGGTGTCTGTATATCCGTTTGTTGCTTTTCTTTCTATTTTTCTTTCTTTCTTTCTTTTCGCAAGCAGATAGATGCACATCTGCGTGTCTTTCTGCCGTACCTATCGTCATTGATATTTCAGCCTTTCTCCCGTCGTGCAGTTTTGCTTACTGTACCGTATGTTCCTGTGTCAACAGCTTGCAGTGCAAAGCCAGAAGACCGGCTGCTGTTGGTCGATGTATACAGTCCCCTGAAGTCCCGAGTGTCCATATCTAGACAGCGCGCTGTACAGACCAAGCTTCAGGATGAACTCTGCTCATTGTTTCCAGTCAAGGTAGACCTCAGGTTACAGTTTTCGAAATTGACGTTATTGTCTAATGCTTGGGTAATATTGTGATGAATAAAATTCGCATGTAACCCTGTGTCTAAGTTTGGGGAGACGATTGTAGTTGGTGTGTGTGCTTGTGTGTGTGAGAGAGAGAGAGAGAAGGGGGGGGCGTAGGGTCACTATAGCGTGTCAACGTGTTCGGGGGCGCATGCGTTTCTGCTTCATTTAGTGCGTATACTGTGATCTCAACGATGCACCAAAATATACGTGTACTGACACTCCGTTTTATTTTAAATTTTGTTGAAGGATTATGGGATACAAAAAACGAGCCCCGCTTCAAGAAATTTCATGTAAGTACAGCATGTTATGCAAACAACACTGGCCCCCAGGAAAAAAAAATTTAAAAAAAAACTTCTTTTGAAAATATTGCAACAGAGGCAGTTCATAATTTCACACATAGCATGATCGTGTGTTTGAATTAAACTCTGAAATGAAAGAATGAAAACTTTCCAAAGTTTGATGTAGTGAAAGGAGGATAAGCAGAAAAAGTAACAAATCCCGAGGTCGGCCTGTAGAGCAGGGTTAGGCATCCTAACTGTTCATACAGTCTGCTGCACTCATATTGGATCTGGGGGAGGGGGTCTGTAGTTGTGCTGTTCTGAAGTGGTGTTGTCTAAATGATGTTTCTTTGCTGGTTATTCTCTCTTGCGACACTCTGTAGTCGCTGGTGTTGGTTTTTAAAAAAATCAGAGCTGACATTCACCAATTCTATTCACACTACAGACATCAGTTTCACCCAGTTCTTTTTACATTCTACACACCGACTTCACCCAAGTCTGTTTATGTACACCGACTTCACCCAACTCTGTTTATGTACACCGACTTCACCCAATTCTGTTTATGTACACCGACTTCACCTAACTCTGTTTATGTACATCGACCACTCAATGCTATTTAGGTTACATACATCGAGCAGTCGACTTCACGTTATTTACACTCCATCTTGCTATTGTTATCTACCAGTTTAGGTTTTATTTCATATGTTACTGCTTTAGTTTAATATATTTTGATTTTAATTTTGATATCCTGCTCTAATTTTTTTGTCATGTAGCCTACTCAATGGTTTTATATTAGTTTATGGGGTTTATAATTCTGTCTTGGTAGGTAATTACTAACTGCACTGCCAGTTTCATTATATTTTGCCATATCTTTTTTGAAAGTTTCAGAGAGGATTGCTTGGACAAGGGTGCAGTTGTGCATAGATTTTTAAAAGTTCTCTCCTGGCTGTCAATGTTACACTCTAGCAGAACATGTGGAGTGCTAAGTCTATCCCTACAACTACAAATCACTGAGTCTTTACAAATCCGACGGTATTCCCTAATTAATCTCATTCTTGTTACGTGCCACCTCACAGAAATGATCAATCCGCATCTACAGAAAAGGAAACCCTGTACACGAATAACACGCAACGAACTACTTTGCCGCCTGCTGTCCTTACAGGTAAGTCTGACACATAAGTTAGAACTAAAGGTAGTCTGTGCCCAATGCTTCCCCATTCCTGCCACGGTCCTAAACGTAACGGAGCTGCTTCTACTATCTACCTGCATTTGCACGTTTCTGTTACTTGTCGTCTACCGGGGCAATTCTTGTTACTCCGAAGGTGTCGTCTCACGTGCTCACTCTCATATTAAGATGTCAACAAATGCATAGGTGGAAACGAAACACAGTATTCCATACCCTACCAGTATACCATAAACACACTTATGGATACCATAAACACACTTATGGATACCATAAACACACTTATGGATACCATAAACACACTTATGGTATACCAATGGATTCATACGACTCGAGCCTCATCCACCCACAATCTCCCCAAAGAATCACACAATGCAAAACACAGTGAAAGAGGATTATTATTTACATATGAATAACAAAAGTGGATTGCTAACGAGGGTTGCCCCCGGCTGTCTTTACACATCATTCTAAGCTAGGTCTACACATCAGCTATCATACAAATCTCCTCCCATCACCTGCTATACACAAACAACAATAATATGCACATGCCTTGCTCAAGAGCCGCTGCGTACAAACAGTGATTTCTTAGAGAAAAATGCACAACACTCATCACATGGACGTTTACAGTAAACACAAGGGTCAGCACCAAAGAAGGTGCCCCACGCTGTCCACCCACCCATAATTTGATAGCAGGTTTCCTCCCCACGTTTTCTGTTATTACACCAGACGTCACCTTGTCGAACCCTTTACACGAGTCCTGGCTGAAGCCCCCATGATCAGTAGGCGCTTCTCGCTGACGTCACACAAATTGACTCAGAGTGTGACATACCAGGTCAGCCCTTGACCCCTGAACTTGTTCCACACGCAAGCCTAGTCACTCAAGATCCACTCTTGTCTGCCTCTTTTCCTTCCAACTTGGTGACCTCTTTCACGTCCCGCGATTTTCTTCTCGCGATTAGTGTACGTTACACGGCAGAGGAACAACACGTGTAAAACACCTCCCAAACATGATTTAAAAAATTGTACGTGAAATTTTAAATGGTGAAATGCGATCATTCAAACGTTCTTTGCCACTTTCAGGCACAAGGTCTAGGTTTATAAATTCAGCAGAAATCACCAAAAAGAACACGTTACACAAAATCTCGCTTCCTATTGGTAATGAATATTTTGACTGTAAGTGAAGGGCCCATTTTGCTAATTACTTTTTAACACGATTTCCTTTTTTTCAGCAGTTGGTCTCGCCGAAATGAACAAAGCTCGTTCCATGGCAACATCTACAGAATACACCAGAGCAGTAATGAATGTTTCAACATTAGAGAAAATAAGGTATCTTTCGAAAAACACTGTTAAATGTCGTTTTTTCTTCTTTCTGAGTGGTTCTCATGAATGCAGATAAACAGAATAAAAACAGTTGTCCTTATTCTTTTACCCTATGATGTCACAGAAACGATGAAGAAATTGATCTTGAAGAGAAAGACTTTCCTCTCGCTGCTTCAGATTCTTCACATACTTGGGGTAAGGAAGTCTATATTTGTAATTTGTTTAGGCAAAGCTATATAGATATCCACTAGAAGTAAAATATAGTCTATGGAGCCTTTCATAATATTGAAATCATAATTGAAGAATGTCCTAAAGCTCCCTATATCCCTCAGCCCTATCTCTATCTCCCTCTCACGCACAATCCTACACATGAGGTGGGAAATTTTCACTTTTGGTCAGCTTTATAACTCACAAACTTTTATAACACACCGTGTCAACACGAATTTCTTTGCAGCAAAATATACTGTTTGTACACGAAACTACACATATCGGCGATGCAAACCTTTAGATCTTCACCCAACCTATATCATAACAAGGACATGCAGACAGCCAGGCAGGCAGGCAATGTGGACTTCAACGGCGATTATGGGTTAATAAGCGTATTATTATAGTTAGCGAATTTTTAAAAAACCTATATTATTCTAGTTAGCAAGTCAATTACTTAGACACTCCATTCGTGCTTTTCTTTTCTTTTCTTTTCTTTTTCCTGCAGGGAAATACGTCGTGACGAGTGTAGTTATAGTTGCTCTCTGTACAGTTACTTTGGCAGCCGTAATTGCCTTCATTTTCCATTGTCGAGTGAGAAAAAAGAAACTGGAACGTTCGTCAGTATTAGTAATGCCAGAATTGAATACTCAATTCGACTCTCGCGAAGACTCGTTGGACAAACAGGAGAGCAGTGTCGATAGCAATTCACATCAAGTGCAGCTAGAGAGTGTCGAAGGACTATCTACAGTCCGGAAATACAGTGCAGAGGATAAGATTATCTCAGTAATACCGTCTTTGCCAGACAATGCTGCTTTTCAGCAAAGTGCTTCTGGTGCACAGATTCTTGAAATGAGCACAAGACGACAGACCGATTTATATCTTAACATGTCTTCTGGTTATAGAAATGATTCGGAAAGCCTCCGCAAAGAAACTCTGCAGAACTCCAGTGCCTCTGATGGGATTTATACCGGGTGCAATTCTTGCCTGGACTCTGGGGTGTACTTCCCGAGGACAAGAAGCCTTACCTCCTCGTCAGAAGTCTCCTCTCTTTCACACCCGTACGAGGAAAGTCTTGCTGCACTGGGATCTTCATGCCAAAGTCAGAGATCGAGTGTCGGCTCGCTGCAGTCCACGTCAACAGAAAGTTCTGTTCGTGTTCCCATCAGTCTTCCGCTTGACGACGACTGGCTGAAGAAGGACATCGACTTTGGAGCAGTCAATCTGCTGCCCACCTACGCGTCTTATGCGGCAACTCAGACTGACGCCAGCCCCGGTTTGGACAACGAACCAACACCGATGTTCTGTGCCCTCTGGCAGACCTTTCACACACTTTCCAGCAGCGGAGGGAGTTTTCGGATCCAAAACAGCGAGGCCAAGCTGTCAGTGCCACCCAACGCCATCAAAACAGGCAGCTACCTGGACATTCGAGCAACCACGTCCACCAATCTGCCTTTCGTCCACCGCTCCCTGCAGCTGACCGAGAAGGAGGTAATCGTGAGCCCCGTGGTGGAGTTCCACGCAGAGGAGTGTTTTCAGTTTGACAGGCCCGTGGAGATCACCGTACCGCATTTTCTCCCCATTTCGCACACTGATGATGACGTCAAAGTATATCACGTGGACAGACGGCATGATGGAAGCTTCCGGTTGTTACGGCTGCCCTCAGAAACAGAATACACGAGGACTCGGAAAAACAACAGCGTGTCGTTGTGGACTCCTGGCAATAACGATGGGACCAACCTGGACCGTGGATGTCAGGATGTGGGCTTCTTCAAGCTTCTTCCAGACGGTCGGCTGGTGGTAAATACTAAGAGCTTTTGTGGCTATTTCTGTACGAGCTGTAGAGTCGAGCACTCCCAGCTGCACCTTTTGGTTTTCGGATCTCATAAGAAGCTGTCCCACGATCAAAGGAACGTAAAGATTTTTCTCTATCTATGGGACAAGAGGATCACTATAGAGGATTTCCAGAGGGTATGTCAAAGAATTTATAAGACAGTTGAACTTAAAAGAAATAGAGCTTTGTATCCATCATGTGTTATAGCAGGAAATATACACCAAAGATTAAACTGGTAGTGATGGGAAAACAGAAAGAAAGAATGGGGGGGGGGGGAAGGCGGGTGTGTTGAAGGACGAGAGAAAGAAATGAACGAAAGAAAAAAGAAAGAAGGAAGGAAGACTAACACACAGACGATCCAACAGACAAGTATCTGCGAAAAATATGGCAATTCAACGGTTTTTTTAAAAAGTAAAATGAGATAATAATAACTGGTAACAAACGATTTACTGTTACCCAACGACTTCCGAGACTCATTGATTTTTCCATTTGGTTTTTCCTATTTGGTCCCATTCTTCATCAGCAGTGTCATTTCTTCTTACATATGTAT
>SMGT01012336.1:225496-243476 GCA_004794575.1 Lanistes nyassanus
TGTGTTGAAGGACGAGAGAAAAAATGAACGAAAGAAAAAAGAAAGAAGGAAGGAAGGAAGACTAACACACAGACGATCCAACAGACAAGTATCTGCGAAAAATATGGCAATTCAACGGTTTTTTTTAAAAGTAAAATGAGATAATAATAACTGGTAACAGACGATTTACTGTTACCCAACGACTTCCGAGACTCATTGATTTTTCCATTTGGTTTTTCCTATTTGGTCCCATTCTTCATCAGCAGTGTCATTTCTTCTTACGTATGTATTCTGTGACAATTTTTAAAACAATTATTGCGCACATGATGATGTCTGTCTGTTTCGCACAGGACTATTCATGTTGATGTCTGTCTCGCGCAGGACTATTCATCTTGATGTCTGTTTGTCTCGCGCAGGACTATTCATGTTGATGTCTGTCTGTCTCGCGCAGGACTACTTGCCAAGCGCCCTTCATGGGCACAGGCACAGTCTTCTAGCTTCGAAGACCCTGAGTATTGTCAGCGACCTCAATTTTATGAAATCCTTTGTCGTCCTACATTTCTACATCCACCACAGCTGTGCAAGCGAATGGCGCCATGCTGTCCGCGGGGACACTCAAGAACCCATCTTCCCTGTCAGGCGGGTAAGTTGCACATGTCGAAACACAAAAGCGTGCATAATTATGGGATCACACATGACGCATGTATGTACGCACACCTAGCCGTTGATTCTTTGCGCTACTCCCATACTGTATCAGGTTCCCCCATCTCCCCGAATCCCCCAGCATCCAGACAATCTTGAAAAAAATGCTATGTACCCGCGTCATGTGGAAAAATGTTGTTCGTCTGTTTTTCAGCAATTTATTCTCGATAAAGTTCTGCACGTGAAAACAGAAACGCCGCGCTGTGAAGAGTGGCTCATTGAAAACATCAGTGGTTGCACTCCTGATGAGGTCTTTCAAGGGTACGTCGACGCCACCAACATCAGCCAGCATCAGTTGTCCAGTGTCAACGAAGCTGTCAGCAGTGGTGATGCTGAGAGTGTGACTGTCTTCCTTGATGTGCAGCTGCGAACACCCGATGCCTGGAACTTGGAGGTACTGGTCTGAGCCCTTTTTTCACCAGACGAACCGGCGAACTATGGTGGACATTCATTCAATTAAGAATGGCCTTAGTTTTCTCTTCAGAATATTTTACTTAGCAAAAGGAATTCTGCCAGTCGTGCTATAATAGTTCTTTTAAAATGAATGCGAATCTGTTTTATCAAAACCCACACAACACAGAGAGATCTTTGGTTTTCATGAGCCATGCTTGGGCATCAGTGAGCTTCACGTAGATAATGAACTGTATTCATACAGAGCTGCTTAAAGAGAAAACATTATGTCCATTTTTCTTCCAGTACCACCACCAACACAACGAAAAAGCTGCCACCATGTGCATTTCTGCACTAGCTTCATCGAATTTGACAGTTTCATAGCACCCCTCACCACCACCCCCCACACACACACACTCACTGTTTTCCTTTCAAATATCCTTTCTGCAATTGTTATAAGAGATTTTTTTAGCAGCTGATCCTATCCTTGAATAGATATCTTGGTCATGTCCTTAGTAGGAGAGGGATATCTTAGAAGTGTTTCAAGATCCACTTTTATGCGCCCACTCGCCCTCGCGAACAGACATCAGTACGCACTCACATAACGTCAGATTCCTCAAACAATGTGAGCGTCACATCTAATCCTGTATCGACAATCTTTTGCAGCAACTTAACAAAACCTGGAACCGAAACCCATCCGCAGCAGAAGACAGCGCCAACCAGTTCGGTCGGAAAGTTTCAAGCCTGACAGAAAGGTAGGCAATCAAACGTCTTCCTGTCGAAATCATGGACGGACTTTCTTTTAATTTCATGTCTGGTTCATTTGGTACACACACCACAAATTAATGGCGGACCTCCAATCGTCCTTTGCGAGCAGCGAACAGCTTTCTATTACATGTGTGAATCAGGAACTATATTGACGAATCTACTTACACATCGAGAAAAGATAAAAAATAAATTCAGCAAATTTTCTGATCTCATTGACTCAAAATTTGTAAGAGTAGGCGAAATTAAGTGCCAAAGTTAAAGGTAATAACATTTTAAAACTGACGTGACGAAAACTTTGTGTACTGGGTCAATGCCTAAATTAATTTTAATTTCCAGGAAATATCCAATAATCCCTCCGGGTATTGCCGTACAAGAGGAAACAGATGGCCCATATCAAAGGCCAGTGCGGCAGGGTAGCGGGATTATATGTGACTCCTTTACAGACCCCAGCCACGCACAGGAACATGAAAGAAGCGCGTATCAGTTCCCAGATCCTGACCTTACAGCGGAAGAAGACCCATTTTGTTGTGACCCCAGCCTGCCCTCGGCTGTGAGGCTCAGTTGTCTGAAGACCCTGAGCTCGTCGGCTCCAGCAGATCTGAGGTCCGGGGAGAGGTACTGCTACACGGATCACCCAGAATCACAGTCTCCATGGCATCTTGGCCAACGCACTTCTTCTTTTCCGAACAACGAAAGCTGTGGACACGCTGTGGAAAAAGCCATTCCGACTGTCGAAGTCGCGTCATCAGACAACCGTGACGAACAACTTCCTCCACATCCATGGCGAGATTAGCAAGTTGCTGTCCGAGGGCGAGATGAACAAGCTGCTCCACAAATGCGACTTCAACGGTTTTGCTGTGCAGCAAAGGCGCCACGAACAGTTTGGTATACGAGCCCGGCCTGAACAATTCGCTGCACGAGAGGAGCTAGAGCGACCTCTTCCCTCAAAATGGTGTTAAGAAAAACTTCCTCGCTGCATATAAGGTCGAAATGGGAAGGTTCCACTACAGTTTTCGGCAGCCATGTACCTTCCCGACCTCTCTATACAGAGCCCCACAAAACCCAGCCCCGATGCACACGGGTTTCTGCCAAAAGACGGCATTACTTACCACCAGCGTGCTTAACAAACTCAGCGTATCAAACATTTATCATAAATTTGTGAGCTTCGTCTTTTTTTCCCGGACAATTGCTCTCCTGTTCACACTAGGGATGTTCCTGGATTACATCAGATCGGTTTTTAAGCCTTCGATTTATACCCACAAACCAGATTTTCCTGTGATTTTTTATAAATGTACTTTACACCAGCGATCGACCTGTATTCAAAGTTTTGCATTTACAGCAGCTATATAAATGGTGTCCCGGGGTGATTTAAATTGTATTCTTTTAGCAACTATAACATAGTAAGATACTTTGAGGTATACGGTTCACAAATTTATGACCTCGATCCAAGATGAAAAGGTGTTTGTGAAATCGCTTGCCTGTTAGGAAAACTTGTTCTACAAATAATAAGTGATATTCCAAGAGAAAGATTTCTTTGCATCATATATTTGACAGATATGAGGAAGCGGATGGCCGACTGGTCATAGAGTGCCGGCCTCTGAATCTGAATCAGCCGGTTCGATACCTTGCGCTGTAATCCATTTCCCCCACTTCACCCAGAGAATGGGTACCCGACTGATATGTGTCAGGCAAGGTCGTAAGGCAGCGAGGGAGACGAGTTGGGAAACCTTCACGATGCTGGCGCACACAAAATCGGGGGGTTCACACAGCAGCACCACCACCCCCTACGACCTAAAAGGTCACGGAGCAACATTAAAAGCTTTTCATCATATGAACACTGTCAGGGGATTTTTCAGGGACTATGTATAGACATGACAATTTTTTTTAAACTGTTTGTTTTTGGTATGCGTCATAAGTGCGTTGGAAAAGCCGACGAGCTCCCTTGATGTCTCTTTCGCACAGAGATGTGGACTAGCGCGTGGAAGTTTTGTATTCGAATAAATGAGTGGCTAAGGATTATTTCCTGGCGTTTAATAAATGTTGTGCAGGCTCCGCCTGGTCGCCCCACAAACATTAAAATGCCTTTCCTCACTGGCCATCTTCAGATATCGGTCTGGTGCTCCTGTCACTGTTTAGTATTAGAACCCCACCTCATAGTGCGAAATCACTGTGCACGGAAGCACTGTTCAAAATTACCTTCCTGTTTATCTTGTGCAGAAGGCAACATATACGCGACTTAAAACTTATAGTTTATATGAGTGTTTTATTAAATTTGAATCAAAATTACATATTTATTACTACTGAATTCGTATGCGCTTATATATGTACAATTTTTAATCAACCGCTTTATTGATTGAGAGTGTGCTGAGCAATTGCATGTTCGCTTTCTTTGCAGACAGCATAGATAGAAATCTTTGTATTTCTTTGAAAAGAATAAAAGGGACTTGTGGTACAACTGCCTATAGCTGTTCTTTTAAAACGTCTTGGGTTTGTACAACAGGTGTACGAAGACTGCCCCTTGTCCGCTGTGCCAACGCTGCACCGTTCCATTAGTTTGTTTTAAAACGAATTTATTGATTTTCTGTAATCCTGAGTGGGAAATGTTAAAGAAAAAGCCGTTGCAAAAATAGTATGCTTTTGCAGAGAATAGACCAATCATGAATCAACTCTCAAAACACGTACGTAACCGAGATCTCTAACCACCGATACACATTTATTTCATTAACTCGCGCTGAGGAAATATACGCAGCTCTGGGGCTGGTAGATAATGTAGAGTCCACACACGTGTGTAGACTCTTTTGACATTTATAAACGAAACTTTGCATATAACTCAAATCTATCAACCTCAGAACCTGTCTTGGGAAGGAGCTAAAAAGATCGGCGGAGACCGCACACCGCAGGCTCAAAGTGAAGGACAACTTATGCTCCATAAGAAGGAAGGAGGACCTTGTAAAACAAAACTTGCAAAGAAACACTTCTCTTTCCACTTTTATTTCTCCGCGATATACATCTCCCCTAAAAAATCAGACCCCCCCCCCCCCAAACAAAAAGATAAAAAAAGATATATTCCAATTAGCGACAGAGGCCGCTAACTCTCTTGCAGAAACCTCGACATGTTGGCACGAGAGTATATTCCCTTGGTTCATCATGGACGCGTGCATTAAAGCTGTGCATATGCGAGTTGCCATCCGGCAACATTTCCGTATACTTAGTAGAAATTTTAGCTGTTCATGCAGACAGGTGAGTTTTCAGGAAATATGCTTGCTATCATCATTTTAATAAAGAAAGCTTATGCTACATAGTAATCGTGGATCATCCAATCAATATAATGTTTAAATGAGTGATGACATCGATCAGAAACTTCAGTAAATACCAATTGATGTGTGTGTGTGTCTTCATTAAAATATTGCTGAGAATGAGAGAAGTGAGAGGGTAATAATAAAATTTATACGCTAACAGTCTTCATACTTCATTAGATCGAACTGCTGTAGACTCTAATAAAGAACAAATGGGAGTAGACTCTAATAGTTTTCATCAGTTGTGTCTGTACTAACAATGGTCAATTGTAAACCCTTCCGAAGGCCACTTCTGGTTTGGATCCTTATCTTCCTAAACATTGAACTGTTGTTAATTAATTACAGTCCAAGGCACTGGTGTTAGGGGCGTACCAGGCACAAGAAAAGGAAGGACCTCTGATTTTGACACCTGCGGCCCGAAAGTTTGATCAGACCTTGTGTGGCCAGTTGCAGGAAGTTCTCAAAATGCAAGTAATTGGCTAGAAGACTTGTGTATACATACTAATTCCCAAGAGTCAACCCATTTTAGAACGTATTAACCTGTTAGGCTTCAGAATTGCTCTTTACAAACAGCATTCAGATAGTCCTACATTTTCACACTTACTGTTCTTCCCAAGGTCACCTCCACCTTACACTGTTACAGACCCCTCCTCCATATTTAAATTTGCTACAGTGATGGTGATTTTTTTTTGTCAAGGAGATGATTTTTTTTCAATCAAATGAATTTTCGGGGGTAGATCTACTAGATGGGTAGACCTAGTGACAGCTTTACATTTTCTTGACTGCTTCATAAGACGTATCCTGATATTGTGAGTAATAAGTGCAATACAAAGAATAAAACATTATTAGGAACAGACTTTTCATTTCCTTTTCTGCTTATAGCATTGGTAGTAGTAGTTTAGTTTTTACTGCTTAGGAGTGAAATCCCCTGTCTCATGCACAATTCTTTATTGGACCACAATATGCCTACATAACCATCACATTTACACTTTCAGTGCTGGCAAAGGGTTAAAAGCAGGTAAAAGTCGAGTCCTGTATGGTCTTGGGAAAGATTATTCTGCTATTGCTGTGGCTAATCTTGGGAAGCAAGATATTGGATTCTGCCCCCTGGAGCAGTTGGAGGAAGGTAGAGAGAACATTCGGTCAGCAGTAGGCGGTAAGTAATTTGCATAATGAAGTGATTAGGATGTCTGTGGCATCTTGATCTCACCCACAATGTGTGTGCGTTTTTGAGAGAGAGAGAGGGAGAGAGGAGAGCAACAGAGCCATCTGTGATCCAATCATTCAACAGCTGAACATCAGGACTCTCCAAAGGCACTCATTGAAAGAATAAGAATTAGTGAAACAGCCTTGTACAGATTTTGTCTCAATTCAGTAACAACTAGCCTGTAATGTTTTGACAAAATTGTTCCAATGCATCTATTACTGACCAGTAGATTTGATTGTATAGATCTGATCCAATCTCTTAAATTCTTCTTTACATTTGACATGATAGATGCAAATAAATAAGTAAATGAAACAATGGCATTTGATTGATCCCACTTTTTAATGAATCCTTTTATGTTTACATCTGCAGGTATTTTTAATCATCTAGTTTGCTTTTTTTTTTAGAACAAAGCTTCATGGGTTTTTTTTTTATCAGGTGCCTGTACTCTCCTGAGAGACTGCGGACAGACAATAGTGGAAGTTGACCCTTGTGGAGATGCAGAAGGTGTTCAAAGACTACTGATTAAACTTGTCTAAAATTGTAACACAATACCACTTTGTTTTATAATAACTTAAGTGTTTTTCACTTTAGAGGGATTTATAAAACTGTTTACTTAATGGATAACACATAGCAATACAGGGACATTTTTTGCAGGATACAGTTATAACTTTCCATTTTTGTAATGCTAAGGTCAGTAGTCAATGCAGAATACCAGAAGCCCTTTTAACAGTTGAGGGTGCTATAGTAAACTTCGCTGAAGATGATGTTTGGTCATGCAAGTGAATTACTCTGCATACAGTAGAGTTGCTGCTTCATCATTAGATTATTGCTCGAACTGACAGTTTGCTTTGCTAAATCCTAGCTGCAGCAGAGGGTGGAATTCTTTCCCTTTTCTCATACGATGAGCTGAAATCGAAAGACAAACGGAAACCACCTGTTGAACTGTCCTGCTTCACTGACTTTCTCTCAGAAAGGTTAGAAAAGGAGAGTACATGTATTAATAAAGTACAGATTGTAATCTTTTATTCCATGCTCGTGTTTTACACAAAATCAAATCAGTAGCTGAGGTCAGACAAATTATATGGGTAGAGCTGTTTTATACATATTTTTGTGGACAGGGCTTTTGGTAAAATCTTGATAAAAGCAATCATTTTTGTTAAGTCCATGCTGAAATAGACATGCAAAATAAAACATATAAGATGGTAAAGTGTTGGAGACTGGGTATGTGTTTGTCTCAAAAACCCAGGCAATGGACTAGTAGGGATGGTGCACAATAACAATTTTCTGTTGGATATAGGGCTGGAGCTGAGGAAAGATGGAGGCGAGGAGTTGTTCTGGCTGAGGCACAGAATTTAGCCCGTAGTTTAATGGAGTCTCCAGCAAACAGGCTAACACCAACTATCTTTTGTGAGCAAGTTATGGCACGACTCCAGCCTGCTTCTCTGGTTGTTAAAAGGCAAGTCCCAAGATGATGTTTCAGAATAAATTTAACTGCCCATTGCCAATAGATTACTGCATAACTATCAGAGTTTGAATGACCTACAAAACACACACACACACACACACACTCATTAACGTAGTACTATGTCTTTTTTGAAGGGACCGCCAATGGGCTGAGTGTGAGAGGATGGGAGCCTTCTTAGCTGTTGCACAAGGATCTGAAGAACCTCCCTGCTTCCTGGAGATAGACTATCAAGGGGGACTATCTTCAGATGCACCAGTTGCCTTGGTGGGAAAAGGGATTACCTTTGATACGTAAGAGTCGCTCAGTCTTTGTCATCGATTTAGACTGTTTCCTCAATGAGATGCAAAATAGAGAATTTTGCAAACTGTTTTGGGAAATGCTTGCAGATATTGGTGGAAAGCTAGTATTTTTGATCAAGAAGTACTCTTCAGAGCATCATCACCTAAGTACTAGTTCTGTGAACATCAGGTCCCCATTGCTACTAATGTTTATAAACCTTTCAACTGCTGCTTTTGGTGTCTTTGATTACCCAGAAATATGTGAATGGGTTCACAGAGGTGGCATTTCTCTAAAACCTTCAGCTGACATGGACAAGATGAGGGGGGACATGGGTGGTGCTGCCTGTGTGGTGGGCACCATCTTGGCTGCCTCACGTCTGAAGCTGCCGCTTAACATTAAAGGTATCCAGAACACAGGCTTTGACTAAAGTCAGAATCTTTTGAGCCTGTTGTCGTTGAACAGCATCCTTACAAATCAAATTTGATGTTATCTTTCATCCTGTATACATTTGTGAAAGAAAATACATCAATGTATCTTTTACTTTTTATTAGTTTTACTTTCTGGATGTGCTTATTGCTTTTTTTAAATGTATATTTTCAGCTCTGTACCTTTTCAAATCATTTAAAGCCAGTGAAAGATTTATTAGCAATGAACCTTGGATATTTTTGCCTTACATTTTCATTTCCACAAACATACTACAAAAGTATATGTAGCCAAAAACATAAGTAGGCTTGCTGTAACAGGTTTTATAGCACTTTGTGAAAACATGCCAAGTGGCAAAGCTGTGAAGCCAGGTGATGTGGTGACAGCAAGGAATGGAAAAACTATCCAGGTAGGCCAATAACGTGGAAGCTCTGACCTTCACAAGGGTGGGTTTTTTGCTTTTCTCTCTTTTAAGATCTTTTTCAGAATACACATATTTTGATTAAATAACTCTACATCTGTACTTCCATTTATTTCAAATTCTGTGGCACTACCAACAATGTACTATACAATGTTGAAGCTCATTCTTCTTTCTCACAGGAAGAGTGTGAGCTCCCCTGTCTGCATACTGACTGCTTTACTAAAATGATGACAACTCTAGATGGAAAGTTTTAACATGTTTTCATTCGAAAGGAATTTTGAAGAAGATTCTGTAGGTCCTTCAAAATTATTACATGCTAGAGATTTTGTGTTATGTCTTGCAACTCCCTTAAGTTCTACTGTAGTCATATAGATGCAGAAACCTTAAGTACATTAACATTCGTTGCTTTTATCTTCGGCAAATTACATGAACGTCAAAATCTGAAGCTTCTCTCAGCTCTTTAGAACCATTCAGTCTATGTGTTTTGTGTTTGTGTGGAATCGTACTCTGAGAGGCTGCAGTGTTTCTGACTGGCATGTTGGTATGATGGATAACACTGATGCTGACTGGCATGTTGGCATGACAGGTAGACAACACTGATGCAGAAGGACGCCTTATCCTTGCTGATGCTCTGAACTATGCAGAAACCTTCAAGCCGCGCCTCGTGGTGGACATCGCCACCCTCACAGGTGTTCGTCACCTCTCTTATAGTTGGTCTTTGATGATAAAAACTTGTCATTGTGCTGGAATCTCTACATCTGGAATGCTCTAACATAAACGTAAAATTATGTCTACAACAAAGAATCTGAAATCATCTCCAAAATAAAGTTAGTGCCAGAATCTTGAGATTAAATATGATCTCTCTCAGTGCAAAACACTAGACTTGTTTTCAGGGGAGGCCTTGCACACGTGTAAATATGATGATAATGCTTATGAATGGGTCTGCACACATGAACAAAAGCTTGTTTTTGACAGGTGCTATTGACGTGGCCCTGGGCGCTGGTGCAGCAGGAGCATTTACCAACTGCAGTGCCACGTGGGATGTGTTGCAACAGGTTTGAGATAATGAATTAAATCTTCACCAGAGAGCTCAGTCCGTTACAATAAACTAGCTTTTAACATGATGCCTTTTCCTTGTGGATGGGGAGTTCAAAAGGTTACCGGCATGGCTTGGCTTCCTCTTTCCAGTGATTGAAGAATGTGTACATGTGTTGAAGCAATTGAACGTGGGAAAGAGACGCGCCAGCATCATAGGGGGATGTAGATCTCACTGCGGTTATTTCTGTGCAGGCTGGTGCTTACACTGGTGACCGAGTATGGCGCATGCCCATGTTCAAGCTCTACAAGAGTCAAGTGAAAGAGTCGCAGCTTGCAGATGTCAACAATATTGGGAAACACTCCCGCAGTGGAGGGTCGTGTACTGCTGCTGCTTTCCTGAGTGTAAGTCAACACGTGTTGTATGCAGAAATTCAAATACCTGTCTTCAACACTGATTTTCTGCAAACATTGAAATGACAACCTTCCTGTTCTAGGGCCAAGTAATTTAACTTTACCAGCAGACTTGCTTCAAGACATCCTATGGACATTTCACAATTTAATGTCGAAAAACATTTGTGGACATTTCTAAGTTCACGCATAACGTGGTTTTTTTTTTTTTTTTTTTTTTTTTAGCCATGCAGCACTTGGTAGCAGACTGTCTCATGTCATTACAAATTAGAAAAAGTATCATAGGCTACATTAGTCATGTCATGGCAAATTAAGGTAAGTACAGTACTAAAGTCTTATTCTTTATGCATAACACAGGAGTTTGTAACCAGCAAAAACTGGCTACACCTGGACATAGCTGGTGTTTTGATGAACAAGGATGAGGTGCCCTATCTCAAAAGAGGCATGTCAGGTAAAGATCTTAAAATGTTTTTTTCATGATTAAATTTGCACGAGCAAAATCTAGTCACCTCTGTGTAACTTCTCTTATTCTTATGTCTTACAAGCAGCTCCACAGAATTTAGTTTTGACACTATACTCAGTACAAAATTTGCAGTTGGGCTATATAAGATGCATCCACTTGCACTGGCGTGGTTTATCTGATCACCATCTTTGAATAAACTTTCCTGCTTTTACCTTCAGCTGTGAATGCCACTGAGAACATGTACCACTACCAAGATATCTTTTGGGCTAGGCAATGTTGAGTGAGAATGGCCCAATCTGACACCACTGGTCAAGAAGAAAGCAAGTTATTTCCCCCTTGCTTTGGGAGCATAAATTGTTTAGCATGTTGATGTTCATATTTGGAAATTGCTGCCCCATCTATTTTTAATGTATTGAAAGCAACTGAAAACAATTCATATTGCAATTTGATGTCTGTGCAGGACGGCCAACAAGAACTCTAGTTGAATTTCTTCAGAGGCTCTGCAAACAAAGTGCTTAATCTCTTTATGTTATTAAAGTGACAGTCACTGGCTGGCTTGTCACAGCTCTGGCTCATCATGTAACAAAATTCACAGGGGGAATTTGAATTATCTATTATGACTAATATGATTGCAAAATAAACATCTGTAAAGTTGATTTCATTCATTTGTTCCCCTAACATGCTAGTGGAAGTGAAAAACTTATCAAAACATAAATGAACACAAACTTACTCTTCACCACAAAGAAAATTTTAATGGATAGGACTTTTTACTTGACTAAAAATTGTAGGTTTTCAGAAGAAGCATTTCCACCAGAACAGCTTCTCCCTTGTTTACATACAACAAAAATTCACAAAAAGACCTTGGTCATTGCATGTGTTTTGTTGTCATTTGTCTTTTTGTGAACACAAAGGTTTCATTAAGCAAAAACAGCAGAAATCCTATAGGTCATAATGAATTCAGATAGTAATTTTTCATTTGAGATCAAGATAAATTTATTTTAAACCCTGCTGAGGCAAAATATCAAGCAATACATCAACAAAGTTGCTTCAGCACAATTCAATGGTGTGGAAAAAATTACCCCACAGTCTCTGAAAGTGCTGTTAGTAAACCACAGCATTTTGAAAAGAGACTAAGTGACAGACTGTCACTTGCCAATACACTAGATCAAGCAGTCTGTTGCCCTTACATCCTAAGTACATGTACGCAGGAACATGAATAAATTTTCAATATTGCAGCATCTTTTCCCTCTCCAAGGTCACTAGTGTTTACAAAAATGACTGAGCATCAAAAGTGGAACGATCAATACATGTCTCTTGAGGAACTAAGATTTTACCAGCTTCAAAACAATCTGATCTAAATATTTAAAGTTTTTGAGGTAATGGGGAAGAAAATAACCACTTACAGATTTAAAAAAAAGATTTTCTGATTGCTAGAGATGGTAGCAATTTGTATAAATGATGTCATGGAAGTGAAATAATGTGATGCTGCTGCTATATGTAGCTGGTATTACAACAAAAAACATCCAAAAAGAATTAAAGCTCCTACATATTTTTCTGTGCTTCTAAAAGTATTGTAAACATTTGCCATCTCTCACTGAGGTGGAAAACCTGATGGCAAACTGTTGAAAGACTATTTCATGGGAAATGGCATGCACTAATATGATCAGGATAGAATTTCAGCTTGGATTAAACATTACAACACAGCTTGATTTGCTGATGACACAACTGTCTTGAGCGCCTCAAGGCCATTAGGAAGAGCAGAAGACAGGTTAAGGATGCCATAAACTGATGAGTCAGCAGCCTGTGACAGTGAAAGTCCTACCACTTGTACTCCATTCTTGCTGACAGCCTCTGGAACAGTGTCAGCACCAAGACAAATTGTTTTGGTCTTGCATTGTCACATACCAGGAATTTGTCTTTCTGATACCCACCCAACTAGGCAGCTGAAACCATTTGATAGTAAACCGAGTGATGTTTAGGCCAGTTGCAGTTCAGGCTACATGCCCCAACTTAAAATTTCCATCTTGCTGTCATGCTAACTTAAGCCAACAGCATAACATGTTCTCAACTGGCAACTGAACACTGGCTGGGTTGCTGGAAAAAGTCTAATTTTTACAGGCGTAAGGAATACTTTAACTCTTTGCACTCGTGTCAAAATGTCAGTCGAGATTGTCCGAATACCTTTCAAAGAACATCGAAACGTATGTCGCGATGGTTTTCAAAAAATCCTGCAGAGCACTTAACAGGTTAACTAATCCTGGTATCGCTGGAAAGCTCTATCATTAGTTATATCCTCTGCACTGTTTAAATGAGTTTCTGAAATTTATATATGGCTTGCCAATAGTTTTTGCAGAGCACCTGCTTACCAGGACAGTTATGTAACTCACAAGAAATGGCTGCTGGATGGAAGAGTAAATTTAAAATCAAGTTTGGTTGAAAAAGATACTTTAAATATTAGTTAGGGTGAAAGTTCTGGGAAAATACCAATTCTTGGATTTTATTCAAGGTCAGAAAGTGATAATAATATACAGTTCAGAGATGTCAAAAGCGGACAAGCAGTGATGCACGGAATTTATTACACTTTTATTTCTTGCATACCGTAACATTCGTCACCAAATGGCAAGTAAAATTTAAACTTTCCAATAAAATTTCTTAGACCATTTTAAAGTCCAAGAGTTGATCTTTCCAAATAAAGTATACTTCTGCAAGTTTATTAGTGTCTTAGTTTATTAGCAACATTTTTTAAACATGCCAAGATCTTTGCGCAATCCCCATCATGCACAGATTTATGCCATGCGAGTGCAAAGACTTAAAGCCCAGAAGAAGACGCAAGCCTGCTCTGGAGTTTGAAAGGATCTACCCAACCCCTCCCTTTAGCTCCCAAGGGCACTCACCAATTACAGAGGGCAGGAGAGATGATGAAGGTGCAGCTCTGAAGATGAGGATGGGGCCAGACAGACTAGCAGGAACTTTGAATGCAGCACTCTGTGCCTCGGTCAGTACAGGCACTCCTCCAGCCACGGCTCCTGCCAGCTGTACAGACTGGCCATTTGCTGTGTTGAAGGTTACTGAAATCCCTGCTGTGATCCCTGGCTGGCTTCGTGCTGACATCTGCAACAGGTGTGCTAACTGCTACAGAAATAATGATCTTAAATGACCTGCAAAGTAACCCATGTTCTTGCATCTAGCAGAAATTTTCAGTCAACTCTATTTGATGGTGACACATTACCGCAGTATCACTGTTCTGCTCTACTCCATACTCTAACCCTGCATAAATTATGAAGGAAAAAAGATTTGTCTTAACTGAAACTCCAGACTTCTTTCGACAGGACATTGCACATCAGACATCAAACAGCAGTTTTCCACATCTTTCAGACAGTTGTAGAAAGAGTCTCAATGAACTTACTTTTAATCCAGCCTGTTTCGCCAAAACTGGAGCATTTACCAGATTCAGGGGTGTTTCTGCATCACCTGTCCTGCTTAGACGAAGGAGGCCAGCCAACACGGCAGCACTAAGGTAAGATCCAGCCTTTTCCAAGCTTGCACCTGCCAAAACATGTCGCATGCAAGTATGATTGAAAGATGTTAACAATAACGCCTGTGACCCCATTATCTATTTCCCCTTATATTATCTGTTATGAATTCTGTAATAAGTAGGCTGATTAGATACATTGGTCTTTACCAGCAGTCTTAGTCCTGCTGATGTTAAGGAGCTGTAGCTCTGAGCTTCCCATAAGCGAAAATGAGGGCAGTGCTTAAACCATGCTGTCACAAGTCCTTTTGCCCCATAAGGCTGTGCTTTATTACAGATGATACTTGAAAAAATTTGATGCAGGACTGGTCTGGGCCAGTTGTTCAAATCAGCATCTGAGGGTTACAGAGAAAGTTTTTTGCTACCAAATGATTTTTAAATTGTCTACCATCACAGACAGTGAGCCTTTAACACCTCCATGACATTTGATGCCGACACAAATGTCATGACCAGATACACACACCCCATACATGTGTTTCAAAATGCACAACAAAAAATTCCCATTCTCGATGAAAACTACTCACCTGCTGTGGTCAGATCCACAGAGACAACTGGATCACTTGCCAGCAAACTACCTAGAACCCCAAGATTTTCTCCCAGTCTCACCCAAGGCTGAGATTCAGAACTCAAAGCATTGGTGAGTGCTGAGGCATTGACCTGAAATATCAAAGATTCTTTTTATTCTTTTCCATATAACCAGAACAGTATAACCTCCCTATTAGGACTTTTGAAAATGCATCAGAATCAGGTCAACTAAAAAGGGTCTTAACAGAGTTTTCAGAGTAACCCAGGAATGGTTGGTCAAAACACTTTCAGTCTTACCTAAGAGGGAGCTGTAATAGGGAAGGTCTTAATTGGGAGGTTTTGCTGTAGTTTTTTTCCCTCGTCATTTAAGCACTTTTCTCAAAAGAACATAAACTTGTAAAACAAAAAGAAACTCACAGCACCAAACAGCTGCTTTCCTTGCACCAGGTCTATGAATTGTTCAGCAATTTCCACGGCTACACGGCTCTGTGCTTCATGTGTGCTGGCTCCGAGATGAGGTGTGGCTGTGACTTTTGGATGCTTTGCCAGACTGTAATCTTTAGGAGGCTCCTGCAGGTTGACAAAACTAAGTAGGTTTTAGGTTACCACAACTGGTCTGTCCTTATCACAGATCTCAGCTGGGGTTCATGGGCATCCATATCACCCATGTACAACCACATAAAAAGTACTAAGGTGAACAGGCTTTATTACTGTTCTTATGACTTAAGGTGTAGATATGAATGCTTGTGCAACCTAGTTTTGGACTGGGTTGCACGAGGATGACATTTTCCTTCCATACATGGTCAGCTGTAATGCTGGCTGATCTTTGAATTTAAATAACACTTCAAGTGTGCAGAAAAAATGACCATTCCTGAAACCCAGCTCTTGAAAACCAGCAAATTATGTTCATAGTAGCTATAACTAATAGTTTACCAACACTATTATTACCATGAAGATGCAAAATATTTTAACAAATAAATAATGAGAGTTTTTAGTAGTAGTAATTTAAACTTCAAAATCAAACCAGTATTTTGAAATAACTGAAAGTATTTTTAAATAAAAACCCTTCTTATCTGTCGGTTTTTAAAGACAAATCTAGCAAGATCACTCCCATTTCGTCTATAGAATTAACACGGTGTGCTTAGACCGTATATTGTTTTTGCTTACCTCAACAAAGACATCAAGACCAGCCCCACCACACTGGCCTGACTCCAAAGCCCTAAGCAGTGCAGCCTCATCAATGATACCACCACGAGCACAGTTGACAACACACACTCCATGTTTACATTTCGCAAACACATCATCATTGATGAGGTCTGCAAAAATTATTTATCAGACATCCCTTAAAGAATGCACTGATTTGGATTATACAATGTCCTTTAAGATCAGTTTGTGACCAAAAATTAATGGAAATCTATGCATCAGCATTTCAATTCTGAATCTCCTCTTTTGACCAAATAATAATAATAATAATAAAGATATGAGTCATGATCTTTTTAATGATGATGATGTGAGGATCGAAGAGGAATTTTAGTTTAAAATGACGTTCTTTCTATTTTGCAATGACTGAAAAAAAGAAGGCTAAGCATACATGTATTTGGCAAAATATGTTGCTCTGCATGAGAGAGAGAGAGAGAGAGGAGAAGATGTGTACAAGTGAGTGACAGATGGAAGTAGTTAAAAAAAAAAAAAAGGAGTCAAAAGCTGAGGTCTCCGAGATCTTACTTGTGGTGGCAGGAATCAAAGGGGTATGTACTGTGATGAAATCAGCCAAAGGCCAAAGTTTCTCCAGGGGAAGCCACTCGGTGTTAAATTCTTCAGCAACCTCAGGGCCAATTATTGGATCATAACCAATCGTCTAGAATTTAAAAAGAAACACTAGCACAATTTTGCATCTTCTGCTTCTGTCATGCCTTAATTAAAATTTCATTTAGGTTTCCACAAGCAACTGCTATTCTGGCCACAACATTCAGTGACAGATCTTTTGTTAACTCAAGTTCATCTTTTATCAGAAATTTCCTTGGAAATGCTCACCTACCAACCGAAGGAAAAGCTGAATTCATAGTGCTCATATCCATTATTTATCAAATGACAGAAAACTGGCAGCTGCAAACAATGCACGAAATTGTAGCTTGCCTTCATGCCAAATGACTGCATTCTAATGGCAACCTCTCGTCCTATACGACCCAGTCCTATGATGGCCAACGTCTTGCCGTTCAGCTCTATGCCCATGAATGCTTTGCGGTCCCATCGTTCCTCTTTCATAGACTGTGCAGCCCGTGCAAGATCCCTGCAGATACAGCAGCAGAAATATTCTCAAACCATGTACTGACTCAGCCCTAGAACTGTGAGGCTCAAAAATGCTTGCTGGGCCATAGTGTGAATTAAATATTAAGAAAGTCTCCACCTCAGACAAACAACCTTCAGTACAATGCGCTTCTACATATGCTTCAAACATGTAACTGTTTGCTCTTCATGAACCTATTACATTTATAATGATTATCTTCAACACTCCACAAAGCTTTCCCCCCAAAAAAAACTTTTAACATAAAAGCATTGAGGTTTTTGTTTCTGAACCAGTGACTCAGCACTTGGTATGTTTTCTTTGTTGGAAATTAGAACTTATGTGTCACGCAGCACTGGCCTACTTAGACCGATGATAAGAGCAACTTTTGTTCTGCTGCACAAGTGTAAACTTAGTATGCAATAAGGAACTAGCAAAGACCACACTAATAAAATATTAGTCTCCAATTCCTGGATGTGACAACACTTTGCTATGTGTAATAGTTAAAAATGCTTTTATTTAAAATGTATATATTCTGTTCTCCTTCTTTATAAATAAAACATATAAATACAGCTATTTATGTTAGTAATTAAGCAATCCCCCATGGTGAGTCAGCACTTTGTATTTTTTAAACTGAGAATTAGGACTCCTGTTTCATGCAGCACTGACCTAGTCAGACTTATGATAAGAGCACAGGTGTGTTCTGCAGCACTGAGAGTATTTCCACCAGGTGTGCTGTAACAGAATCAATCATAAGCAGGTGTAAAAGACTAAACAAGCTAGAAATCATGCCATCCACC
>SMGT01012336.1:245686-294717 GCA_004794575.1 Lanistes nyassanus
GGACCGAGCGCTTTAATTATAGTTAGTATGTTATACTCTTATACTTATAGTGCTGCAACACGACGACCCCATAAATGTAATTTTCAAAAAAAACTTTTAAGATTTAAGACAGGTTTCCTCTACGTAAAACGAAGTGCATGTGCAGTCTGACTTGCGCCATTATCTGCGTTAAAAAAAGCTGAACGAAATGTTGCAGGAAGGTAACGAAGACGCGCAGGGGTGCAGGGTGCGCGAGGGAATGGTTCCACGTGTCCCTGTGCAGTGTATACTTAAATTTTTTAAAAGCATGTTCAGGTGACATTTTAGTTCCATGGTAGGCGACACGGTTAAAATGGGACAATATGAGACTTCAGTCATAAAAGCATCTATAGTAGGCTAGGATCGATCTTCGGGGTTTTTTTTTAACTGCGCATTTTTCTTTGGACAGCAGCAGTACGTGTGTGACTGACCAGCCCGCAAACGATCGCACAGGCGCGATCCAGAACGAACAAGGAACTCAACTGGCCACGCCCACTTTACGGAACAGGGCAGGCGATTGGCAGTTTTAGGAGAATACAAGCAGAAAACGGGGTTCTGAGCAGTCAGCCCAATTCGCTGAAAAGGAGGGAACAACAAGGTCAGAGGAAGTATTCACAAAGGCTCGGCTGTCAATTACGAACCCCCACTGAGCAGCGGTGGGTCGAGAACCCTGTAACTATGAAAGTTGCTGAAAGCTTTAAGGGTAGCGAGGCTAATTCTGTATTCGGGTGAGCAAATGCAACTCTATCCAAGATTTATAGCATTTGAGTTCAAAGTGAAATGGAGACCGTTTGGCGAATTGTACTTTTCGATTTTTAAGCCTGGGTCGCTTTTATGACCGTCCAACGGAAAGCTTGTAAACAGCCAAAATGGTAACGTTTCACCAGTGTTTCATACAAAGATGGACTGAATGGTCGTGATTTTAATTGTCCCCATGGGAACTTGAGGAGGACTCGAAATTTTTTATGTGCACTCGTGTTTAGCCACTCTTGCCACGATGCAAAGTTCCGGGAGGATCGAGGGAGGGTTAGGTGGGCGACAGCATGGCAGCTATCGAGCGCGTACCTTTCCCTACCATCCACACCATGTCGAGTTTGCTGTGTCAGGTTTCACGTGCCTACGTGCGACGCCTGTTGCATCAGCTGTGCCGACCGCACGTTTTCAGACCACAAAATTTTGATGACTGGCCTGTTCCCCCTGCATACAAAGTTTATGTCCCTGGCTGATGCAAACCTGCGGTTAACACAAAAACCTTGCGGCCACCCGTTCAATCTAAGCCAAATCAGCGAGTGAACGTCCACGTTTGGTTGAAGCAAAGGTCAAATTTACATGCACATTATAATGGCTAGAAGCCCCGGGCAGCGGACCTCGGGCAACCTCGCAAACGCCTTTATAACGTGAGAGCGGCAACACTCATCTGCAAGTTCTTCTTAATGGGCTATACTCAGAAAGATATCCAGGACACGTCAGTTCAATGTGATGCATGATTTCAAAACGACAAGTGTCTTACTGCGTGTTGCAATCGCTGGATTCCGGGAGGCTTCTGACCCAGCTCAGCGAGTCATGCCGTTCCAAAAAAAAAACGCGGTGGGGGGAGGGGCTGAACCAAATGATACAAAATGATATCCAACACATCGAGCCGATTCCACGAGGCAATGACACAGCTGGAGTGGGAAAACTTTAATCGAGACATCCTAGCATGGTGAGACCATGAATGTCGACTGGCAGTCTGTAATACTCTAATTTATTACATTCATATAGGCGATCGCCTTTAGTAGGCTAGAAAATGCCCTACCTCGCCCCCCCCCCCTCTTTTCCCATATCCGTGATGAGATGTGCTCACATAGATGTGCAAATGACGGTAATTGTTTTTGGTTTTTTTTTGCAATAACAAATCAGAACACTGGACACCTTTGGGGGCTACACTGGTCTTGCTCACTAAAGTGCTTCAAATAACACTGTTACCTAAATAAAAGCTTCAGTATGCATAAGGCTCCGTATCGCTCCACCAACTTGCTTGAAAAACAGGTGGCATACCATTCAAAACATTTATCCACTGCTGTGGCTGTCAATACCATTACACCAAAAGAAGCGACTGCCATGCATGCAACTGCACGTGACTAAAACGGGCATCGAATGTCCGGTCACGCTAGTAACGCAATTGCAACCAGTCCCTGAATTCAGCAGCATTGAGCCACCAGGATGCTGGAGAAATGTTTCTATGTTTCAAATCATCGCTCTAAAAATCGTCTCTTTCTGCTTCTCGAATCTCGATGTTAAAAACTACGCTGTTAATGTACCAGAACTCAGCTGTTACCACAATCTCAACTGACAATGGGAAAATGTTACTTCACTTATCATCAGAAACTATGTAAATGGTCATGTAACTTATAAAAGTCACACACTACTAACTGAATGAGTGTGTTGTAAACCGCTTGTACACCTAAAGAAACAGTAGGAGTGGAACTGCGAAACAGCTGTTGAGCTGAGGTCAGAGGTTAAAGAGTAAAATATATATATTATATAGTAAAAGGTAAAAAGCGACTAACTTACCGGAATTTCAGCAATCAACTCATTCTTGGAAAGTTTTGTGTTTGTTACAACCTCTATGCCATTGGACTGCAAGATTTCCACGCATTTTGGATCAACTTCGTCGCTGATCAAAACTCGGCGAAGGGAGATGACCATGATGTGTTTTGAAAGCAGCGCCCGTGTCACCTGCTACCACCAGCTGAGCGAATGAACGTAATGAGGCCGAAACAGGGGGCACATACTACCTTATTTGCCAGCAGTACGCGGAAGGATATAGGATCTTGCCTCAGATACTTGCCCGAGAAAGAGAAAGTTAATAAATTTATTAATTTACTAATCCAAATCTCACAAAGATTTCTTGGTAAGATTATGAGATTACCGAGAAGCCATCATGTCTATA
The DNA here is from genome assembly GCA_004794575.1 of Lanistes nyassanus. Taxonomy (NCBI): domain Eukaryota; kingdom Metazoa; phylum Mollusca; class Gastropoda; order Architaenioglossa; family Ampullariidae; genus Lanistes; species Lanistes nyassanus. The sequence goes on from SMGT01012336.1 coordinate 248,637, forward strand.
TTCTTCATATCTTGAAATATTTAGTTACATAAACAGAAGAACTCTTTCTCACGCTTGTATCGTTATGTGGTATACGAACGGTTTTGTGTGTTCGCGATAGCGCACTGACCTCTCGTGGTCAAGCTCCAGAAAGTTATGTAGCACAGCAGTTACCATTTCATACATGACTGAAACACACACACATATATATATATATCATATATATATGAATTTACAGAATGGTTGTGAATAACCCTTAGCAATAAATACCATCGAATGGAGCACCACTCGCTCCGTGAGACATTGTGACATGCACTTTTTACATGCTGCTTTTATATGACAGCTGGGAGATGACAGCCTTCACCTTACATGTTTTCATTCTATTTTCGATGCACACCGGCTAAGCACAAACATTTGGTGTTGATCACCATGGATTTGGGCTTGTTTGCATTCAAGTGTAGGCTAGATCTACTCTCATACATGGGATACAGATATTGTCTGTACCTATGACTGAAACTACAGCCAGACTTATCTTTCATGTTATATCGCACAGGTACAAACGTAGACAAAATAAGTAAGCGTACTTATCCACTATAATTTACGACTTGATCGAAGGATAGGCTACGGGTTCGCCAGTTTACCGCGGTGTCACGTGGACTCTCGGCTATTGTGTGGCTTAAAGTATGCGGTGAAAGGCCTGGTATGGGTACAGCCATGCAGAACTTACACAAACTCGTTTTCGGATTAATTTCGAATAAGGGGGCTGGGTGGTCACTAGTGTACTTGTTTAGCTTTCTTTCATTGCTTTCATTCTCAGCACATTCGTACGCGATGAAGTATAACACTTATAGGCTGTTCAACTGCTGTTAAGTTTCTCACATGAGTTTTCTTTGTATTTAAATTTGACAGTATCACTCTGTGTACTTGGCAACAACGGTAAAGTAGTAATTTAAAAATCCAAAAAAAAAAAATCTTTAGAAGTCTTTACTGCAATATTTTCAGTAGTTACAGAGGGGAGGGAGAGAGGGGAGTCGAGAAGGCAGTCGTTTATTTACATCATAAAATGAATAGGGCGTGCAGACGGGCGTGCGTGCGCACGCTACACTGGTGGAGGGGAGAAGGTTAGGGGGCAGGAACACTGCCACACAAGAGCTACACATTGCCGTGGGAAGACCTTGTCAAGCAACCGAAAAAACACCGACCATATTTGTTGCAGACGCTGAGATTGCATCAGATGACTTGCACTAAGGCAAAATTTCCCCCCTGAGTTGTCGACCTACTTCAACGTACCCTGCCTTTGAGGCGATGGTGGTAGGCCGAGATCTTGGGGTGGCAACATTCGATCAGCTGTGTTATGTCAGTTATGTGTGAGATTGTCTCCAGAACGCCCGCTCTCAGGGTCGAATTGATCTGGTCAGCCGTGTGGCTAAGATAATCTGAGAAACCACCAATTTTTAATTAGGGCAAAATTTATGATCGAGGTATAATGGCGAGCTTACACAGTTTGACCAAGTTGAAAGAAAACAGCAATAAGGGGCGATTCGGAAACCGATTTTCGCTACTGAGTCTTTTGTGGGTTGCACCGCTAAATCTATTTCGATGGAGTATGTTGCAGAATGTTGTATTTAAAGTCATGCGATTGCTTTGCTTTCACTCAGTCGAACAATGTGAGAGAGTAATAAAGGCACGTGGGACGGATTATTTTGCATGAAGCTGAAGTAGGAAAAGAAAAATGTGATAAGTGGAGGATGCCGAATATAGGAAATGAAAAAGAAAGGGATATCAGGAGAATGAAATACTTTATTTTCATCCAAAACTTGTTTTTAGTTTTCGAACCACTGGCACCGTTAACCACGAATTTTTTGGGAATGCACCCGTTCAGATTTGTGCCCTTCAGTAGGATGAGCCCTCTCAAACGGAAGCTCGAGAGCGAAGGTAAAGAACTTCGGTTTAGAACGCCCAACAGCCTCTAGATATGGTAATTTACTTCAGCAGTATGTAATTGAGTTTAGTGACATTGCCAGCGCCAGCCAAGTGACGATGGGTTGTAATTTAGGCTGCGCAGAGAGTGGTTAACGGTTTACCACCTCGAGTGGCTTGCCATCGCACTGACTCCCAGGGACTCACGGAGAAGGAAGGTGTTCCCACAAAAACCACCTCCCCATGTCGGGCCACACTATGAATCAGAGACGATGAATGGTGTAAGTTGGGGGTGGGAGGGGGGCTACGTTTAGACTGTCCAAAAAGCTTGTCAATTTTATTTTCCCCCACAGAACATCTTCCCACTGTTATCCTTCAAAGTACTGAGGACGCAACGACTCTCGTGCTATTTACAAATATGTTTGGGCTTTTTTTTTTTTTTGCTTTCCTATCTCATGCTGTCTCCTCGCACAGAATTTCTACATTTTATTTAAAAGTATTACGCGGAAGCGAGTACCCTCCATCTGCCATCTCCCTCAGACAGAATACACCCACTCATATGGGATGGAAGGTGTCGTGAAGGATAACACACACTCTTTGGAAATAGGATAATAAATAATTTATTACATCTAAAATGCCCAACAATACTGCCCTGAAACAGTTGATACACATGTAATATATATCCTGAGAAAGTCTTCCAATTACGAAGTACCCAGTTCGAATTTTACAATAACTTTGTCCAAAAGATTCTTGATTTCCTCGCCAGAGTCCCAGCCTACCACGGACGCTTTTAAGTCCTTGGCCTTTGACTCGGGCTTGGTTTTGGCTTGCTGAATCTTCTTCCACAGCGAGAAGCCCTTCCGGGGCAGCAGGTAATCCCGAGGTCCCAAGGTCAGGCCTGGGCACAGATCGTTGGAGCCATCACCCACGTACACGACGGATGCGTATTTGACCCCCTGGGCGCAGCGGTTTTTGATGTACTCCTGCAGGATGTGGCCTTTGCACAGGTTGACGGTGCTCATCTTGCACCAGTCCTGGGTGTGGTAGGGCTGCACGTTCAGAAGCCCGTTGCCGTCGAACCGGGCGGGGTTGGTGAAGACACGGGCGATGACCGAATCTAGTTCGTGCCTCTCCACTGAGTACTGGATCAGGACGGAGTTGGCGTCCGAGATGACGATGCAGTCGAAGGCGTCGCGGCGCGTAAGCAAGTAGTCGAACAGCTCGCGCATGCCTGGCGCCAACGGGATCTTCTGCACGTGCTGCTGGATCTGGGCAGGTGACACACCGTGGCTGTGCAGCAGCGCGAAGACGGCCCCCATATACTCCGTCCAGCCGTCATCGCTGTATAGGGCCCGCACTTCGGTCGGGATGGCCCCACCTGGCGCCAGCTGAACTACGGCAAGGTCTACGTTGTCGTCGATAAGCGTGTTGTCAAAGTCGAATGCCAGCAGGATCTTCTCACGCCCCGGAGCCCCGCCCCCGTCAGCCATGACATCTGCAACAGACCCACCAACAAATCCTGCTGATAACAATAGGCACTCTCTTCTCGGCCCCAAAGCGTGCGTTTATACAGAAACACGTACATCTTGCATAGATGCCGAAGGTCGCGATGCACGTAACACAAAGAGGGAACCCGTGTTAATGGACTGGCCATAGTAACTAGCATCATAACCCGAGCTTCTGTACGCAGACTAAAGTTTTTGGGCATCTCGTAATATGAAAACCCAAGCCTAAGAAAGACAGCTCTCGACGAAAATCACTATCGAAGGTAGAGAGAAAATTACACAAACTGAATCACACTACGGTAGAGTGATTTCAGATGTTTGTATCTCCTTATTGTGGATACATTTATCAAAACAGTTTTAAAAAATCCCGCTGTGACAGAAAAAATACTTCAAGTAATTTCGTAGAGTTGTATACAAGAAAAGAGAGATGCTTCTCGCCCAAGTTTAATTTTTGGTATATCTGTAGGAAATCTTAAGGTGTATGTAAAAGCCATCCTAATATGAAAAGAAACTACTATCTCAGAAATTTTAGCGCCCCACCCCCCTCCACCAACAAGCACCACCGCGAGCACTAACGCAGAAGCCGCATTCCTAGGTCACCGATGGCCAGTGAAGGTCACGAGCTACTCATCCCGCCACAAACCAAAGGAGGTTAGGCTGAACTTTTGCAAACACGTCATCATGAGCTGATAACAGACGTCGTCACCTCAGGCCAGCGATGACCCTCTAAACACGGCCGAGCAAAGCGCAGGTGTCACACGATACGTGGTCACATTCTGTCGGCGTTACAGTATCACGGGTTAGTTGGGTCACAACGGGGAACCGCCACCCCCTCAACAGAAGTGCTGATCACAATGGCAGTGCAATTCCGCTTAGCGCCGATCGAGATGTTCCACTTACTTATTTTAACGACACTACAGTACTTTATATTACATGTATAAATCTGTATAATTCTATTTATAAGAAATGAGGAATTTTTTTATCTTAAGCAAGCAGACTTGATGTCTGTAACGCCAGGAGGAGGCAAAGCACTAAAAAACACAAGCTAAGATCAATCAAGTTAAAGCTGTAGGAAGAGGAGAGCTGGAGAAAGATGTGGGGAGAATTCAAATCATATGGTAGCAACTGGATATTCTACTGGTTATAACATACTGAACTCCTCGTGGTTCACTGCTCACACTTTCAATGTCAAAGATTACAACAGACAATACACAGCTTGTCAAAGTCTCTTCTCACAAAATAAGGCATACTTTCAACATTCTAAAATATATTCCCCTATATAACTAAATACATGTACATACAAAATGATAAACATGCATGCTTGCTTTACTGGCCACAAACTATCACAGAACCACAAAACTAGTTTATAATAATAAAAAAATCTTACGGGTTGAAAAGGGCTGCTAATCTGCCCATTTTCTGACAAAAAAAAACCCAACATAAATTTCAAACATTTTATGGCAAGCTGTTTCTGGTTTTGACAAATATTCTAAACAGAGTATACAATATATGTTTGGGAAAGAATACAGAATGTTTTATACATAAATTTCTATGCAATATTTGTACAAATATTCTATATAGAGTAAATAGAGTTTGCAATATTTGGGAAGCAGATTGCCGAGTAGTTAGCATGCTGGCCTCTGAACAGAAAGATTTCATAACTGTGCAGCACAGTGAGCACACAACCCTTCCCCAAGTCGACCCTGCCGAAAATGGGTGCCTGATCCATGGAGAAGGGGAGGTCAGGCAGTGAAGGAGAGAAGGTGGGCACCACTCTAACTGGCACACAGAAAAGTGGGGGTCTCATACACCCCCAACTCCTTTATGACCTAAAATAAACCTTTACAAAACAGTGCAAGGGGAGACAACTTTAAGCATGTTGGATACTACATGCATAGTCACGTTTTCACTTTTTAATTTGTAACTTGTCTCTATCTCACTTCTGTTAATCCAAAAACACAACAATAAACTTTAGTTTCATTATAGCTGTAAATGGTAAATATTCATCTTATGTTGGCTGGTGATGTGGCATTTGCCTTAGTATTTCTGTCAGTCACTCGACTGGTTCTGCCTTGAAACAATAATTCTGGTCAGACCTAAGGCTTTTGATCTGCTCAGACAAGTATCATAATCTGTCAGTGGACTAGATAAATGGGACTTCAACAAGTTATTTTGGATCAGTAAAATACCAAAACCAACTCTCCTCCCAATCAATGGTGGGTGGGGAGGGTCACAGTAAACTTTGCCCATACAGAGTTACATAATCTGAATCTTGTTACATCTATTGTTTCCTAAACAAGAAGGGATCAGCATTTAATTACCCTGATCATACTCTACAATCATACATAACAGTCTCTTTAACCAAAGCTCATTCACAAAGGGTGACAATATCTTCTCAGAAGGTGCTTTGGTGACTGAAAAGGTATTAACTGAAATTTTAAAAAACGAAGAGTTACAAACCTAAAAGAAATTTTAAAGTGAACACAAAAGCACTCACATTCTCTACAGTAAATATCTGGAGAACCACCAGAGTTGTTAACCTAGCACTAGTTCATTTCTAGGCTACTAATTCTATATAGTATCACAAATAGCACAGCTGCATTTACTTGGAATTAATCATTTACAACAAAATTCTAGAGATGATTTACAAAAACACTGTATTAACACTGGCAAGCCAAGTGCACATGCATGCATGCACATGTGCGGTACATTAACAAGCCACGCAATAATTCATGTAACTGCTTGCACAGCACAAATATGTATACTATAGTGATGATCACTATTTATTGTCAGTATCACAGTGTCACAATCCACAGAGTGAATGACTACACATCTAGTCTCCCCATAATTTCATAATGGACATTAAACACTCTAGACTGTACGCCACATAGCCCTATTTTACTGTAGCTATTATGAAATAATACGGCTATTGGAAACATTTTCGTACTCTACGCTACTTCAGTGGTGAAATTGCCAAACACTACAGTAACTCGAAAACATTCCTGTCCCAAACTTTTATGAAACATGAGCTGGTGTGTAGTACACGCAAAGAATGCTGCATGTTTAATAACATGCCATGACTCAATAAATAAATTAACTGCTATGCGCCCACTGACCTGTGACAACTTATCCTCTGCTGCTTAGAAAAAGCGATCGTAGTCATAGCACAGACCTTCTGTGGTCATAGTGGGTCGAGCAAGAGTAGCTTCCCTATAAACGGATATGACGTCGTAGCTACACAGTGTTTGCTTGGAGATTTGACTGCGGCGGTGGCTCGTAGGTATACCGCTTGAAAAACATACGAGTAACTTATAGACTGTCCCATTTTCGCCCGTCAAAATGGCTACAGTACTACATGGAAGAAGAAAAGGACAAGCAAGAGGTAAGTATCTGTTGTTTTCTGAATTAATGAATGGTATTAGAAAGTCGGCAAACACGCATGAGGAATATACAACCCCAGTATTATCACTATAGTATGACAGTATGAGGATAATATTATGATTATCCTTCCAAAATTAAATTTATCGTCCTAAAATAAGACACGATTAAAAATTTTTTTCTTAAAAGAAACGTTTTCCTTGAGCATCAGTCTCTGTTTTCCAGTGACACCAGAGGTGCCACCCATTCCTGCTGCAGGGGGCATGATTTTGCCCGATGGAACCGACTTGCGCCAGGTGACTGTGCTGTCCAAAGCTGAATGGATGCGCGTTCAGGAAGAACTTAACCGACGTAAAACTGAAGAAGAAAGGTTAAGGAGAATTCGAAGTGAACGCGAAGAACAGAAAAAGCGATCAAAAGAGATGGTTCAGAACTGGAGCAACACTCTTGCTGTAAGATTAAAATTTAAACTGAGTAGCGTTTTCTTTAATCAATGTCATTTGGGTTTTTTTTCTTTTTAGATTTGATAACTTGCTTGCATGCTAGAATGAGCTACCTTCTTTGATCATATAAATATAACTGTTTTTTGCTTATATAATATGGCTTTTGAAAGCATAGACCATATGAATGTAATTTCATGGGATTATATGGGAGTTTAAAGCATATATGCCATGAAAATGTATGTAGAGATATGCATGTGATGAAATGATAGAAGACACAGGGATAAGTGATACATTTCTTGGGAAATATCTACACCTGTTAGGGTTCCCTATAATGCACCATCATGAACTTATGGTATGCATAGATATCTAAAAGGAAGGAGAGATCTGATCAATTCAGTATGTCCAACGGATGGACAATTAAAAAAAATCAAAATATACCCACAGAATTTCCAGTGCAATGTCTTAGGGATGCCCAGTTTTTGAGGTTATAGGGAAATCTGACTTTTAAGTTACAGTACACATATCTAATGTTTTAATTCTCTCTCTCTCTCCCCACCCACCCCCCACTCCACCCAATGAAGTTATTTAATGCAGGTCATATAAAATGTACATACATACTCTTTATGATGTTACACTAGACTGTACATGACAATTACACTTTATTTATAATGATAACTCATGTATGTACTAAAATTGACACATCTGCAGTTTATTCATGAATTAAATAGTGGATTAACAATATGATGTATAACTATATTTGTCATAATAGGGACAGAGGCAACGTAAGCTACAGGCACGGAAAATCCGAGAAGAAAAAGAAGAGGAAGAAAAGCAGCAGATGGATCTTGAAGAAGCACAATTTCAAGCAGCCGAGCGCAAAGCTGCCATTGAGAAAGCTAAGACACAACAGTATTACCAGACAGATCGCGTGAAAAACTTCCATGTAAGTTGGGATTTTGCTGGGCAGGCAATTTTTTTTTATATTGCATTGGTGCAACTCTCAAAATGTTTTGTTAAAAACCGAAGTGAAGGTGGAGGAAAATCTTGTACTTACAGAATGAGCAAATGAAGAGTTGGGGTACGTTTTAAACAAAAAGGCAGGAAAGAAAATCTCTTCTTGGTATGATTATCTAAAAATGGATTTTTTCTCACAGACTGAGGAGTTCTGCATGATATTGTATGCATGTTTTGACATAGCCGATTTTGAAAGGTGAATTTGGGCATACTGCCTTATGGGCAGATTATGTAAAATATTTCTGCTTTGAGTTGTAGGTATCATTTTCAGGCATGGGAATTGGAAAAGTGAAAAAATCTTTAACTAAGGAGGTCCGAGGCATGCCACCCCCTGGAAAATTTTGAAATCTGGATTAAAAATCTGTGCAATCCTGTGCATCCTGGAGGTGTTTTGCAAGGCATTTAAAACAGAATAAATGATCAGTTTTCAGGCATTTTTTTTCAGAAACCTTGCGAAGGTGATTGCCTACTTGTTGACCTCCACAGATAGCCAGTCCCATCTCCTCTGATTTTCACAGTCACCGTCATCAAATGGTTGTTTGCGCAGGACTGTTTTTGTAGCCTACATCGCAAATGTTGATTTGAAGATGATTAGACCTGCAGAGACCAAGTGCCAAACCTGCCCCTCTGGAGATGATTTACAGAACAGAGTGATTGAGCGAGGATTTTGCTGCATTCGGTTTTATTTTTGCCCTTTGAAAGTAATAGTGCTTTGCGCCTTGTACTGCACTTGAGTGATGTGTAACTGAAGTGCACAGCAAATGCTCTGATCATACTGGAAAGCTTTTGTCAACACCTTGTGTCACATTTTTCTGATGCTGATAAAAATTGTCTGACCAAAAAAAAAGCTTAATTTTTTTGGTTGGGAACACGATTTGAAAAAAGTTAGTAGTCAGACAATTCCCATGCTTGCATTTTGCAGAGCATGAAACCTGGCATACATTTTAAATGTGTCTAACATGAAGCTTGGAGAAGAAACATCTATTTCAAGCGTTTTTAAAACTCAGAAATACCCCACTGAGTAGTGGATTACCTCAGCTTATAATGCACATCACAACCTTTAAGTCCTCTTTTACTTTTTTATGCAGTTGAACGGGGCTATTTTTTCTCTTTCGAAAGTGTCAGGACTTGGAATTTCATCCTATTTTTTCAACTTTATTTCCAAATTTCTTTCTACAACAATCTCTGTAATCTTCTTTTGGTAACTTCCACTGTCTCTCCCCCCTCCCCAACAAAAAAACAACCATGCCCCCACTGTTAAGACATCCTCCTTGTTATCATTTGCAGCAGGTCTATTGACAATAATTTGCTTTTAATAATAATAATAGTTTATTCAGTTTTTGGAAGGTCAATGCCCCATATCAGTAACAGAGTTATACATGACAACCATTCGCTGTGAAAGGAAGAATATACAACAGGAATTGTATATACTATTTTTTCATCTACTAAACAGGGTAAATACAGTGGATTAAAGTGACTATAACTTGCTTTTGTTTGGCAGAGTGCTCTGATTCTCACAGAGGTGCTGAAAGAACGAGAAGCTCAGATTGAGCTTGCGCACCTCAAAGCCCAGGCCTCAGAAGGAGAGGATCAGCAATGGCTGGACCAGATGAAGAGAGAGAACGAATATGTCATGCAGAAAGAGCACAATGCAGCCATGAAGCGCATGCAAGCGGCCGTGGATAATCAGGAATTTGTCCTAAAACAGTGAGTATAGAGTGCTGTGATTTACAACAAAATTTAGTGGTGTAGGGTAAACTTGATCACCATCAAGGACTGAATCAACCATCGTCTGAGATCGACTAGACCACCACCAGAGATTAACTCCACCACTGATAATGGGTGTTGCATTGATGTAAGATCACTTACTTGGCAAGGGAAAATCAGTCTCACAAGTCAGAAGTAAAATTTTTACCATGCAAAAGGAGGCATGGTGTGTAGGTCCTAGAGTGGTGAAATTTTTGTTCAGGTCATACAATTTTCCTTGTTTTTGAGGATTTCCTAGGGACATGGATAGCAGTTCTTGGGGTTTTTTTTCTTTCAATGCATGAAAATTCACATACAGCACTATTGCTCTGACAGTGACTAAATTTAAACTGGCCAATCTGGTAGAATGTCCCTTGGCGAGTAAGTCTTGCCAGAATGGCATGTTACACTGGCACAAGATTTGTGCCAGTGTAACATGCTGTATGTCATCAGCTTTCCTTCCTCTGCACATACATTATATTTCCATTCATCTGCACAAACTCTCCTCTTGTTAGTTTTGTAGTCAGTGTTATGGTCGAGTCATCTTTGTGCTGTGGTTTAGTTGATTCACCATGCTGGTCGAGCTGATTTACTGCTGTGGTTTAGCAGATTCACCGTACTGGTCGAGCTGATTTATTGCTGTGGTTTAGCTGATTCACCGTGCTGGTTGAGCTGATTTATTGCTGTGGTTTAGTTGATTCACCATGCTGGTCGAGCTGATTTACTGCTGTGCTTAAATTGATCACTGATAGTGGTCAAGTCAGGCAACAGTCGAGTTGTAAAATGGTTGACTTGATGGTAGACCTGTTTAGCAAGTTGATGAATGCTTATGAAAGCTATGATCAGAAATACATCTTGACATCAGAAATTGTATGTATGCTAACTGGCCACTCATGTTTGGGTAAACCTGTCAACGAATAATTTTACAAAAAGTGTAAAGTGAACTATGCTTATCCACAAGTTTTTATGTCATACACTTGTAATTATAATGCACTTATTTGTAGGTATTTATGTGTTCCAGAATCAATGAGCACCTGAAACAGAAGGGGCTGGCAGATGCTGAAAATATAGCCGAGGGGGAGGAACTAAAGAAGCTAACCTTGGCCTATGAGATAGAGAAAGAACGACTGGATAATGTTCGACATGAGGAACGGATGCAGACGATGCGTGAAAATAATCAGCACATGCAGGATGTCAAGAAAATGAAAGAACTTCGAGGAATTCAGGAAGAGGTGAAATAAGAGTCATTGGCCACTCTTCATCTGAGTTGTGGTTTTTGAACTTATTTCTTCAGTTCTTTTTAACTGATTTTACGTTTGATATATCTCTGTGTTAAAAAGTTGGAATGTAGTACATCAAGGTGGTTAAAAAAAAGGCCAAAGAATGACAGATGCACTTCGATGTTCACACCTTGAATAAACTAAAAGGGTGTATCTATTTCATATTCTTTTATCTTTCTGATCTCATTGTAGGAAGAAGATGAAGAATGCAGAATTTTTGCTGCTGCTAAACGGAAGATGATGAAACTTAGTTCAGAGAAAGAGAAAAAGATACAGATGTGAGTTTTTAAAAATCATTACAACACAGACATTTAAAAATACATCTACAACAAAGAAAAAAATCCTTCCAGAACACACTGATGTGATGCGACACTGCTTTCTTTTTGCCTTCTTTCTCAGAAAAACCATGTAAATTAAAAAAAGGGAACTGAACCAAGCTAGAACAAGACAAAGACGATCTACATGTTTCGGGGCACTACCCCTTCCTCAGGAAGACAAAAACGACAAAAAACAAAAACGAAAAAGACTTTGCTGTGGTTGATGTGTGGGGCAGACTGGGTTGCAGGAAAAAGAACTTAAGGGACAGTAAGCAAGAAGGGCCAGAGAGGGGCAGCCAATCGCAAGCTGGGTAGGGGAGGGGAGAGAAAGGTGGAGGATGGAGAATGGGCGGGGGAGAGAGAGAGAGAGAAGCGAGGGTTAGAGGGCAGTGTATGGGGGAATGGAAAAATGGGGGAGAAATTAAGGGGGAGGGGGAAGGAAGCAGGAAAGGAGGTGGGGGGAGAGTGGGTGTAGAGAAGCAGGGGTGGGGGGCAGGAAGGGGGAGAGTCAGTGTTTGAGATTAAGCCCTGTTGGTGCCATGGTGCCAAAATGGGTAATGAGGTAGGACTCCATATTCTTACGGTCGATGGAATCGCCCTACGTTTGCCAGACGCCACAAACCCTCATGTTGTCGACTGTGTGTGGGGGTGTACTGAAATGACGTGCAACTGGTGTGTTTCTGCGGTGTTTCATGTCAGCCAAATGTTCTGTGAAGCGGGTGTTGAGTGTGCGTTCTGTCTCACCGATGTAGAACAGGGTGGGACAGAGGGTGCATGTGATGGCATAGACGATGTTGGTGTTGGTGCAGGTGAAGTGGCACTTGATATAGAAAGTGGTATTGGGTGTGTGGAGTTTTGTGGTGGTGTTCAGGTAGGGGGCAAGTGTGGCAGCGGGGGACATTGTACGGGGTAGAGCCAAAGGATGGGGGAAGGGGACAGGGTGCTTTAAGTTTGGAATGTACTAGTAGGTCTTGTAGGTTCCTATCTTGCCGAGATGTTAGGACGGGGGCTTGTTGAAGAGGTGGGGGTTCAGATTTGGACAGTAGGTGCCAGTTGGAGATGAGGATCCTATTTACCGGTAGGTTTTGGGGTTGATGGGTCAAGATAGCGATCGGCCGAGGTTCTGTGTGTGTGGGGTGGTGGGAGGGTTGGAGTGAGTGCTTCCTGCCCCCTCCCCATTACTTTCTCTCCCTCCCTTTCCCATTCCCTCATACACTGCCCTCTAAGCCTCGCTTTTCTCTCTCCCCCGCCCACTCTCTATCCTCCACCCTTCTCTCCTCTTCCCTACCCAGCTTGCGATTGGCTGCCCCTCTTATTGTCCCTTAATTTCTTTTTCCTGCAACCCACCCTGCACGCCACACATCAACCACAGCCAAGTCTTTTCGTTTTTTGCATTTTTGTGTCATCCTGAGGAAGGGGTAATGCCTCGAAACATGCAGATCGTCTTTGTCTTGTTCTAACTTGGTTCAGTTCCCTTATCTTTAATTTTTAATTTGGATTTTCGTTCAAGCTGCAGTCATGTGTTCTTTTTAAAAACCATGTACTTATCCTTAGTTTAAAATGCTAGAAACTTTTGTGAATTTCATGGTCAAATGTGCATGTTAGAGATTTGATTAGCATTTTTGAGATTATCTTTACTCAGTCATGTTACAACATCTAGAATTCACTGCAATCAGTCCTCAATAACAGCTTTGCAACATTCACTGTGTGGCATACACAGGGATAAACAGAGGCGGCTAGACAGGATCAGAGAGAAACTGGCTGCTCAGATGAAGCAGGCTATCAGTGATGAGGATGGAAGAATTGAGCAAGCCCAGCGTGAACTTGAGGAGAAGAGAGATCAGATTGAGAGGGAGAAAGAAGAGAAGGCTAATAGAGCACTGCGAGAGATTGCTGAACATAGAACGAAACAAGTAAGTTGTGATAAAAAAAATGTGTCCATTTAAGTTTTTAGAGCTGTGATTGGCTGTCGTCAGCAGCATCGGCCATGCCACAGTGGCTCCAAGACTGTTGGGAAAGTGAACCACTTTTGGAGCAAACGTAATCCTTGGATTGCCATGACTTCTTATTAAGTACTGATAAAACTTTTTTGTAAAACTAATAAAACCTTTCTATAAACGCATAAAACCTTTTCATAAAACTTTCAATGTGCAGTCCACCTAAGTCTAGATTGTGTGAGGAATCGGTTAATATGGCTTCATTTGAGCTCTCAACCAGCATGGTTCTATTCTGTAACAGATATGCAAGATTTTGCTTAAAACAAATCTAATTTCACTTCATTGACTTCTATAATCATCTAGTTAACAGGAATGCCCTATAATTTCTCTAAAACACATATGCTACTCTTGGATGCACAGATGGGAAGCCAAGTGGCCAAATGTTTTACAAAAACCTAACAAATTGGGGGACTGGGTTATATTGGCTTGGTATGGCAGACAGTAGGACCTATAGAGAGAGGTGTTGTGGTGACAACGGTGGACTGTAAATTAAGATACCTGGTGGAGCAAGGGGGGTGGGGAAGATGAGTAAAAGGTAGAGGTGCACCTAATGATAGCAGGACAGGATGGAAAACAATTGTGCAACTGTCCTGTAGCATCTCTTTCTGTCTTTGCAAGTGTGAACTGCTGATCTCTTTTTGTCGTCATTGTTAATGGCTACAGGTGGCCTGCATGCACTGCATCTTATTTGCACTCCTGTACTTTTGTGATATTCATTCTAACATCTTGTACTTACTTAGCTATGTGTATATGTCCATATACCTTGTTTGCAAGACAATCAGCTAACATAGACACCATTTTCCCCGCTTCATAAAATTCATGGTAAGCAGACTGCTCCGTGTTGTGTTACACAAAGGAGCTACATGTGTATCATGATCAAATAGTGTACAGAACAATCATACAAAATATACGGTGAAAATTAAAAGAGAAAAAATGGGATGACAGTAATGATTATTCCTTTTTTTTTAGCTAAAAGAAAACATAGTTTTGAATGCTAAAGCAGATTTTTCAAGTGGCTGTGAAGTTTGATCAGTAACTATACAAATATGTAAGTTAATAACCAGTGTTTTCATGCAACAAATATTTGATATATAAATGTATACCCAGATACATAATGGCATGTCATATTTACTGTAACCCTACGGTTTTTATGCAAATCTATTATTTAAACAGCGTTCTCCAGATGTGTATTGCATGTATTTATAAATTTTACCATAATATCTGCTTTCAGTTGCTAGAAATGGAAGAGAAGAAGAAACTAGCTCGTAGGGAGGAACTGGAGGCGGTCGAGCTGCGCAAGGCCGCAGATGAGATATTCAGGCAGAATGAAATGGAGAAAGCAGAGCGACTGCATAATGATCGCAGGAAGAACAAAGAATACCTCCATCTTCAAATGGTGAGCAGAACTGCTAGAGTTCACAGTAGAATATAGGGTGCAAAGTCAGCATTACCAACGTGACACTCCAACACTGTGACTTCACTGAGTGCCAAGCATTGTCTAAGATCATTCTTTTCCTGAAGATCTGGTTCAAAGGTACTTTTGTTTCCATTTAACTGCATTACTTGAGATTTCATTGTTACTACTGATAGTGATAAAGAAGGCCTCTGTGATGTAATGCAGGTTGTGATGTAATGCAGGTTGGCACGTGACAGATCCTTTATTCGCTTCTGTTTCTTGCTGTGTGAGATTCCTATAACCTTGCACCTTGGAAACAGAGTGTATGCTATATTTATTAGAAACTGCCTGATGAGGACTGCGAATTATTTTAAGCATGTGAAATCCACTGTGTGTGTGTGTGCAGGAAGAGCGGAAACTTGGTGAGGAGCACGAGCAGAAGGCAGACCGAGCCTTAGAAAAGGCTAACCAGGAACTTATTCAGAAAGAGGAGCGTCAGTTTCAGGAATATGCCAGAAAGGTTATTGAGCATTGTGAGCAGGGCGGCCGCAATGTCTATCCATTGCGCCAAGCTGCCAAGGAGGGAGCAGGAGGTGGCCTAGGCCCTGTCTTTCCAGGTAAAGGTGGAATCCGACCCAGCTACATGGCACACGACACTTCTGGCAACCAAATGCCACATTACCAGCGTTCTACCACCGAGGACATTAAGCAGCTCATTTCTGGAAAAGCAGACACCAAGGTCCGGCTTGGATTTGTATGGTAGGATGACAAAGATCCACTTGCGTCCAAATTTGTTGGGTAGGATTCCAAGATCCACTTCAGCTTGTACAAAAGTTGTTGTCTCCATGGTAGTGGAAATCACTTAAGTGCAGATCAGACTAAAGCACTAGTTAATGAAATTTCATGATTTTGTACTTTTTTGTCACAACAGCACCTACAAATAAATTTTCTCAAGCTTAAGCACATATTGAACAGCATGCATTGCCAAGTACAGTTTGGAAAGATATTTTGTGTATCTGTAAGTATTGCATGATGTGTAGCTTTATATGGCCCTGCATGACACTCCAGCTTATTTTCAGTTGAAAAGTGTGATTCCAGCAAACTTATGGACATCATAAAGACAAATATCACATTTATCATGTAGATATCTACAGCTCCTAAATTATTCCAGACAACTTTAAGAAATCTGCCTTGAAATACAGGTGAACAGTTCAAGTACTTTTTGTGTAAAACCTTATAGAAGGGCAATAGAAGTTTTATTACCCCAGGCAGTACTTAAGTATGATTTCAGAGTGCTTTGTTGCCTAGAATTTATATTTAATCCATTTAAGTAAAGATATAAAGACAAATACATATAACATTTGTTAATAAAACAGCTGAAGCTGTCACTATTTTGTTTGTGAATATTAAATGAAAGATCTATTCATACTATTATTTTTTAAGCTTAAGTAAACATGGCTTTGATGAATGGTCCCTCAATAATAAATATTTTGGCAAATGGAAGTGATTTTGACTTAATTCCTGTCTGGACTGTGTGATGTGGCGGGCCGTACCTTAACCTATTGGACTCGACTTCTCAGAATTACTGGACAAACTTTTATGGTGATCTTGTAAAATGTAGATTTAATTGAGCAATTGTCACCTACCTAGGTGTGAAGAGAAGGGGGGGGGGGGCTAGCAGGCTAAACTAAGAGTGACAGGTGATAAACTAGGAGTGACATGTGACAGACTGCACTGATCTGTTTATATCCACATCAGTGACCAAGAGGTTGAAAATCAGGACAGTGAAGTGTTGCGACAAAACTATCACTTGTGTGGCTGGACTATTTGCTGTAGGACAATTTACCAAACCGATGTTTCCTGACAATTTGCCAAATGCATGGTTCATGAACTGACTGTTCCCCAAACAGGATATAGGGAGAAGTGTGCACATTCACACACACGTACATATGCACATGCACATAAAACACAAATGCTTTCTTTTTAAAGTAACCAAGCTTGCAAGCAAACAGGATGTAAACACTCACAGACACTGAAGTACTGGTGCATGAAACAGATGACAGGTGTTAATGAGAAATGTGATGGTGAATGAAACTCTGGACCAAAACCTGACCGCACCATGAGGGATACTCACTGATACACCAACTGATGTGAACTGGTTCTGAGGAGGCATTAGGGTTAAAGACAGACCTCACAAAACACCTGTGACATGGCGACGGAGGATTAAAGTTATCACCTTCAAGTCCACAGCAGAGCATGGACTGTCTGGAATGTTTGTGGCTGTTGTTTAGTGCAGGCTTATTTAATGCTGCCATCTTCCTGATGGGTAAATCATCCATTTGGCAAATAGGCATTGCTGAATAGTCTTTTTGACAAACTGTCTGTCTGGCAATCATCTGTTTGGCGAATGGGCTATTCTGCTAACATTCAGGGAGGTAAATCTGCCATCCAGCCACCAGGAGGCGAAAGAGCTCGAAGGCATAGCAACTGGTAGCTTGCTTTGTTGACACTGGTAACTAAACAAAATTCTTTGGGTATTTTGCTTCTTACAGCCTTGAATCTTCGTGAAATGGCAGTAAACTATGGAAGACAGACCATAGATGCTTTAAAAGCTGAGCTTCAATGACTGAATGAAAAGGTGTCGGGGCCAAAATAAGAACTGATAGGCAAACCAAGATCTATTCTAGACGACAGTCACAGTAGACCCTTGGCCCCACTATACTACTAACAGCAATACCAGTTACTGCTTCAGCACTTGGTTCACTTAAAATAAAGTTGTTGAACTAAAATACATCAACGTAATATGCAGTGTTATTGGATTATACATTGTGAGATGACTTATGGCAATGCTGATCTATTAATGCTTTGCGTTTTTATGCCTTCAAAGGTTTTTGCCAACTGGTGGCTGGGTCAAGGACTAGAACAGCCCATTGTCTGTGAACCATCAATATAGCAAATCATCCTTAGGTGAAGTGTCTTTTGGCAAACAGTCTATAAAATCATTTGATAATCCACAGCAAGTCCAGATGTCATGACTTTTAAACAGCCAAAAGAACAATCTCTTAGTAATTTTAATAGAACTGCTGGTACATGCAACACATTTGCACTCAACAATTCTTTTACTGTGAACTGAATCAACATATTAAAATATTCAGGAAACAATAAAATTCTTGAGTATCTCTCAATAAGTAAAGTGAATCACATTTGAAAAATATAAACTTCATAAAATACAAAAGCAATCATTTCATAAATATTGACATTCTCAAGAAGGAAAATATGATGATACAGGAATACTGTTCCCAACTTCATCTATATTGATGTTGATTCTGTCCTGCTTTAAACATTCTTGCTTGTTCAGTCATAGATGGAGACGGAAGTGCAATGAACGGCACAGAACATGATAAGCAATGCAAGACAATTATAAAACTGATGCAAATCTGGTACAACAGCAATTCTGTATTTTAACAAAAAGCTGAAATACAATCACATTTCAGAAACAACAAAGAAAGGGGTAAGAATGCACAAGAGTGGCAAATGTGATCTCACTTAAGTAGCATGTCATGAACTGGCTTCAGATGCTCGCTGCAACATGCTTAATCACCTGTGTAGCACATCACATATCTATAAAAAGAAGAAACACCTAAACAAAGGAAGGTGCAAACATAGGGAACAACCAATGAACCAATAGTCTGCCTGTTCTGCTGTAGAGGAAATAAACAGCTTAATGCTAATATGACCATACTTCTGTTTCTGTTTGCGAAAATGTTTATCTGGCAAAACAACTTAAAGGTACTTGGACACAAAACACCAAGTACGCACATCAGCCATTTATTGCTGTTTTACAAGATACTACAGGCATTTGTTGTGAATGCATTTTTTGTGAAAACTCTTTATAACATCAAGAAAGCACACGAGCATAATTCATCTGCTACACTGTTGGAGAAATCTCGTACCCCACGGGTGAGGTCACAAGGATTGGCAGATGAGACACTACTGTCTTTCCTCTGGCTGACATCACAACTCTCGCGCAAATGTCGCTGTTATCACATTCTGCAGAGGCAGCTGCTAGAGCATGGGGACTCGCAGATTCAAGTGCATTTTACTACAATAAACTCAGACTAACCCTGTGTGATGATTTGATCTCCAAAGGCTAGTAAATAGTGAAAAATTAATCATAGCTGCTATAGATATGTGTAGTTTTAAAAGAAAGATTGCAATGTATTTTGCACTTTAGTGGGTCTTTTAAATGAAAAGTATTTTTATCCCCATCTTTCTTATGTACTAACATTATAACGAAATTGTCCAGATGAAGTGTTATTATCATACTTCAAATAGTTTCCAAGACTGGATTAATCAAAACTGTTAACTGGATGTCAGTAAACAGTATTTCTGCAAGCATCAGACCAATCTTTTCATCTGAAGTTTCATCTCATCTTGTAGACGAAGGCCATCATTGATGACAAATCTGAAAATTGAACATCATTCACTTCACCAAGAATTATAAATATGAAATTTTATCCACCCACTACATTTAGCCACATCAAAGATGAATTAAGGTTGGAATATTTTCATGCTAGAATTTAAAGCAGCCACAGTCAGTCCTCAGTTCACTTACCATCAACTGGAATGTCACAGATTGAAAAAAAAACTTTCTAGAGGTATGAACAACACTTTTCGTAACATGTATAGACTACATTACTTACTTCCACCATAGCAGCACTAAAGGTGCTGTACCTGCATGCCACAAGGCATGAGCATCAAAGATCCACAAAAGGGGAGGAAAATCCAGCAGTTCTAGTGTCAGGAGACAATTGACTCCTAATAATATGGCCACACACTGCCACACGTAGCGATGTTTGCGATTCTTCAGACACCAAACAAACCAACCAAGAATGTTGAAGCAACCTTGATAAGAAAATGCAAAAGACAAACCCTGAGCGTGTGCTTGACTGAGAATTTGCATGGATATACGAAGAAATGAAAACAGTCTACACACTGTGGCTCTTGCACTGAGACCTTGAATAATTTTTTTTTTGGTGGGGGGGGGGGGGGTAACATACTGTTACTGTGCTACTGTTAGCCTGGTGTTCTAATAGTAATAGTATAGTTGTCCATCTAGATGAAGTGGAATAGTTGCAATTTGGTGTATGTGTGGGTGATATAAACACCAATGATGATGATGATGATGATATGACCAAATATACATGTACTGGACCCATTTCCCAACCCATGCACTCTCCAGATCTTACGGTAAATCACTTAGTTTGTTTCACAGTAGTATGAGTGAAAACCAGAGTATAGGAACAGTCTGTTTTGTTGAATGTTTAGTGCAAATGTAAGCATTTATCTAACATAATCTCCATAAGCTGAACAAGGAAAACCACTCCTAAATCAAGTTGTTGAATCATTTCCCTACAGTTATCTTCAGCCAAGAAGCCTTAGACATATTCTAAACATGTTTTATAAAGAAAATGACGTAGAATTATTGATCCATAATGAAATCTAAACTCCTTTAGATGTCACCTTTTGTCAGATAATGAGGAAATGGTGTGAGTCAATGGTAAAACACATGGTATTGCATCATGTGCATATGATCCTAGCATTTTGAGTGGGACCTTTTTACCCTACTGTGTCTAGGCTGCCACATAAAAGGAGTAGCAGAAATATTCAAAATAGGTAAGCAAACATTTTTTTCTATCATTATTCTACTTTTCATAGACTAAAGCTTTAAACATTTAATAGTTAAATTTTAACATTTTAAAAAAATCTGAACATCTGAATGCACTGTGAGAGCTTTTTTTCAGAAAATTGATGTTTCAGATGAACACTTCCACATCTGGTTATTATTTTTATTTCAAGTAGGAAATAGAAAGTCTCAGCATATTAGCCAGAAAGAATATCACTTTCGTATAATGGTATCATACCACCAGCTTCTTTTTTTCCGACGAGATAACAGAGGCGTCTCACCTATTGTAACATTGAATTTCATGTTGTAGCCATAGTCAAAATGCACAAAGGTCATATAGTAGAAATGCTGTGCAAACGTCACTATCAGAATCAGACCACTTACAGCTGGTCTCCACAAATGCTCTGTTCCATGCAGTCTGCAAGATGTGATTTCACAGTGTTAAATCAACTGTAAATTCGCAGTCATACTCATAGTGCTTATAAGGAATTTACAGTGTACAGTGTAGTACTAAGTGGAATTACATTTGTTAAGCATGAAAACAATAAATCACATAAATTTTACTAGAAAAATTTTAATAACTCCAATCCTACTGATAAGCAACAGCTCAGTTTAACAGATTATCAATTAAAAAATTAAATATGTAATTACTACTTTCTTACCAACAACAAAGGGCAAATTAAATATGCAACTACCACCTTCTTACTGACAACAAAGGGCAAATTAAATATGCAGTTACTACTTTCTTACCGACAACAAAGGGCAAAAACATTGTATAGGACAACAGAGAGTGCACACATGTAATCCATGAGCTGCAGAGAAAAGAACCAATAAAAACCCACCATTAAAAAGACTGATCAACAGATGTCACTGTCAATGCATGTTATTGCTGACTTTCCTTGAAATAAAATAAAATATGCTAGAAATATGCGTTTCTTTTGCTTCTTGACTACTGTACAGTTTTTAAGATATCAATTATCATGTAATATTTAAATTTAAAAATAACGTGATATTTGTTTTTTCTTTTTATTACCTTGCACTACTCCCAATAAAGTGCTTACAGCAAGATGTACTTTCTCAGTCCTAGTAGGAATAACTCAGGTCTGTGATCATTGAATTATATTTGCTAGTATGAAACTTTCATGAAAACTGCAGCATGTTACTGACATGGATCCTTACCTCGGTGAAATAAGTATCTCTTGTATGAAAAATGACTGACCACATCCAAGCATTTACAGATACCTAAATTGTATAGAAAATTAATTTTAAAAATTGTCATCAAGCAAAACATTGTATTATGTGCCAACGACATGTTCTAGCATTAACTTAAGTGACTGGGCATGGAGAAGTATGATTGTTACCAAAGGTACCCAGTCAATTCATCAGTTTGCCCAAGTGTCTACCTGAATTGATTTGCCTGCCCAAGTGTCTACCTGAGTTGATTTGTCCATAGGCCTGAGTTGGTTTGCACCCCAAACCAACACCCTAACCCCTACTGTTAGGGTTAGGGTTAAGGCCTATGGTTCATGGGAGGGGGGAGAAGTTATGGCTGGCAGTTGAACCACCCTGGCTTGAGTAGGTGGGTGGGAATATACACAAATCATGGGCAAAATGACTCTAGTCATGGGTAAAATAACTGACAATCACAGCAACAGATCTACACATCACAAGTGATGACTATACACTGCATATCTGAATGCAACCAGTCAAGCACAACAACTCAAAAACAGAAGAAGACAGTAGAGCACATTGAATAGTGGTGAAGCCTCTGATATTTAACTAGACTGTAACCTTTTTAATAAAATCAGTGTTCATATTACACCCTTTTCATTTACTGCATCATGATAAAATGCCTAAAAACTGAATTTTAGATTCCAAGGCAACTATGTTTGCCAAACTGGGGGTATATCAATGTCTGGAGAACTGCAAATAATAATAACATGAATACTCACCATAGCATACCCATGCCACACAAAGTACATGGGAGTAGAAGAGATGACAAGAGCTCGATACTGAAACAGCATTAGGTGGCCCACAGCATTCAGAAGTGAAAATATGACAGATGCTGGCTCCTGCATTCCCAGAAAACGCACAAAGGGCCACTACCACAAAAAATGTTTCTATAATTAGCATTGTAAAAACATCTTTTATTTGTTCAAAAATTTTTATGTCAATTGTGGGCACTTTCAAACTTTACCTTGATAAAGAAACTTGTTAGATATATCATTCTAATGGTTCATACCAAAATACTGCACTTACAAAAGTTACATTAAATGGCATGCAATGATAAATATGGCCACTCTCTGTACCTTCCCATGAAACTGTGGGACTGGGGTTCCATCTTGAAGAAAAGCGTCCACTGTTTTCCACATGCACAAATATTTACACTCATCAGCACAGCTCCACTTTAGCAGGCTTAATTCCAAGGGTTGCCGAGCAGCAAAAGCTTCAATGTCGGTACAGTTAACAGTTGAACATTTCTTCAGGCATTTATTGTAGATGAACGAACGGTCTCCAACAGAAGCTTTTGAAACCGCACAATTAAGCAGCACAAAAAATAACCCCAGAAGTTCAAAGGTTAGGTGTGGCATTACACCTGTCAAAAGCTGGCCCATTTTTAGGATTTTACCATTTGCATTCAAACTAAGTTATATTGAATAATGGTAGTACTTACTGCTCAGACTACTGACATGAATTTCTTTGGTTTTGTAACAAAGTGCACATAATGCATATATATATATAACACAGGTTTTGAAGTCGAATTTGGATGCTGATGTAACGCTAGTCTAACAGATTCGCGCTGAATGCATGGTCACGATAGTTATAGATCTAGACATATCATAGACTATATTGATAGTATCATATTCATAGTCTAGTGCCGGTGTGCTGATCGAGCACGGATGCTTCGCCGGTTTTGATGGGATTTACTGAGGAAAATAAAACGCGAAGACCTCTCCCAACTTTTGCATGTGGCTTTTGTCAGGCGTATACCTTGTGTGTGCAGAATAATACATGTGACAATCTGGAAGGGAACAAATCTGTCGCGAAAACATCGACGAGAAGCATTCCGAAAACGATGTTTCGTTGCCAGTGTAGAGAAGGGAGTAACCTCCCTTAAAAAGGGGAGCACACGCTGCGTACATTCACGAAGCTGTATGCTTTGCATCAGAGTCCCACTGCAGTAGATCTGGTTTTGTTTTGGGACTTTAAAGTCTCACGAAGGACATTATTCTCACGGATATCAAAATCCTGCTCTACTATTATTTCTGAAGATGAATGTAAGCAGGTAAGACTTTCCGGTTCGTTATTCTACTTTCTCTGTTTTCGCTGTTGTGGCTGTCAAGAGATTTTATATGCCGTCAACCGTGTGAACTTCCGATATCTACGACGAGTACTACTACTAGTACTAGCAGTACAAAAGGGCTTTCTGTTTGTTGACAGAATGGAAGAAGATAAAGTAGAACGACTACGCGAGCGTCTGCTACAGTGTCCTGTGTGCATGGATGAGTATCGAGATCCTCGCCTACTTCCTTGCCATCACACGATGTGCAGTGAGTGTATTCATAATTTGCTCATAAGCTCCACGTCAAACCGCTTTTTCCGTTGTCCACAGTGTCGACGGGACGTGTGTGTGCCGAGGGGTGGAATTTCAGAGCTACCAGTTGATTTCGTCATACGGAGCCTGCAAGACGAGCTTGGAACAGAGGAAAATGCGACAGGCCCTTGTCAGGTGTGTCAGAGAAGCTCAGCCCTCTCACAGTTTCGTTGTAGAGATTGTGATCTTGATATTTGTCGGTTTTGCATACACGAGCATCGCCTGATACAACATAAGGATGCAAATTCAGTGAATATATTCCGGATGGAATTAAGTGGAGGTCCTTTGACGGGAGCGTTTTCTAACCGAACGTGTAAAATGCATGCAGAAGAAGTTGTGCAGCTGTTCTGCGAAACTTGCAAGCAGCCCATCTGCATCACGTGCAGCTGTGGGGAGCATAAAAAACACACTGTGCATCCCCTGGGTAAGAAGTTGCATATGGCTCAGGAGGATTTGCAGCAGACGCTAGAACAACTAATGAAAGAGCGACGTAGGGTTAGGTTCTCAATTAGACAACTAGACGGAGCTGAGATTGATGCTAGGGACAACACTCAGCGCACCCTTCACCAAATCGATTACCGTCTTAAAGAGCTGCACCGACTTGTGGACATGATGGCAGAAGCTGTTGTGGAGAAAGTTAAGCATGAAGAACACAAGCAGCTGACAGCGCTGGCATCATGCAGGGGACGCCTGAGAGCTTTGGATCAGCGTCTTGACATTGGCATAAATTTTCTCCGTGGTCTTCAAGAGGGGGATGTGTGTCTTGAACTTTTAGATGCTTTCAAAACTTTCTCAGCAGAACTTGAAAGTCTTCGAAAAACTTCGTCGACTTCAGGGGCTATACCACTTTGTGATCACAGATTTATCCCGGGCCACCAAGGATGCTTTGGTGGCTACATGGCAACATCTTTTGGCAGGCTCTTGACTCGGCGTAACTTTTTATGTGTTGGTGGCGCAAAAACTCCATGGCTCTGGCAGCTGAAGCAGAAGATTAATTTGAGGAGGATTCTTACTGTGTGTTTTTTCATGTTAGTGGTGCTCACCATTTCAATTTTGCTATCTAAGTGCATGCATAATCCAACAGATCCTCAAAGCATAATAGCATTTTTGCTTATCACTTGTATTTCAGTTGCTGCATGTCTTGCTTACTATAGGACTTAAAAAACCCTATCATCCCTGTTGTCTGGATGGCTATCATGTTGCTTATGCATTTAAATTATTTTTTGTAGTGTTAATTTGTTGGCTTTGCTTTTCAAAATGTTTCAGCATGTTAATACTTTTAAAAATAAGACCAAAAAGGCCTTCGCCCTCTAGAGTCAGCAGTGATGGACTCCCTTTAGCTTTAAGAATTTCCAGCTTACAAATGTTGTCTTCATGTGATCAGGTGAATTTAGGCAAGTGCAAGTGATTTAGGCAAGCCAATAAGTGTGGTTTTTGCTGAAAATTCCTGGTTTCTAGCATGCCAAGGCCAGGATAACTGGGCAGGGCCTGGTTCTGGGAAATTTCCATATTTTTCTTGACTGTTATGTACTGTAGAAACAGCACTAAAAGGAAGTTCGCTTTGGGTTCATCAAAAAGTGTAGACAAAACCATATGCAGCATCAAGTGTACACTTCCATGTACTCCTCAAAAGATTTTATGTTTACATTGTTGGTTAACTCTTTGACACCGTGCGATAAACCGACAGCCCGCTCCATTGGCACTACGTTTCCGCCTTACGGGCCAGATTAAGTCCGTTCGAATTATGATTTTTAAAATTTCATCTGCTAATCTTTTAAGGGAAAGAACTCTTACAATCGAAAGCTGAATCATTTCTTCACGAGTTGGTTCCCTTTTCTGTGTTTTAAACTGTCAGTGAGACCGGTTTTCGGCAGAGTTTGAAGCGAGTACTCACATGTCGTCTGTCAGTTGAGAAATGCTAGATTTACTCTTCAAATTACACGCTAAAGAGGAAAATGACAATGTTTCGCAAATTTACTGTGATAAAGTGGATGAAGATAAGAGTATTTGTGCCTGAAAGAACCAAGAAAGTGATTACGAAGAGAAAAACGTGCAAGCACATGTAGTAAACAATGTCGTACAGACTGTTTAATGAATGGCGAGGACTTTTTGATTTCTTCAACTTCAGTTGTGTTTCCATCAAAGGATTTACAAAATGATGGAACAAGGTCCAAGAAACATGGTAAGAAATGAGTTTTCTTTATTTATTGTGGTTAGTTAGCAATTTTAAATAATGTTTTTATTGTCTTGGGGGATTTTTTTATGAATTTTTGAAAAAAGGCTAAAAATGCCCCGGCCCCCCGGGACCTACTCTAGGTAGGATTCTCCGTCACGATTGAGTTAATAGTAATATTCCTTCTGAATTAACTGACACTAGAAATAGAATGCAAATTAATATGTACCTGAAAGTGGCTGCTGTTCCAAAATCTAGAGGGCACTTGCAAATTTTGTTTCACAGCAACATAAGCTGATAAAGAAGAAAAAAAAAAAACCAAACTGTTCTCTGCAGCTCTCTAGGTAATAATATACACAGTTGTTTGTTATAGCAAAGGTTCACAGCCTTTCCCCAGAGAAACTGAGAAAAGTTTATCTGCACTTTACAGCAATAGTTTTGTGAGTTTTGCACATCAGAGATGAGAACAACAAAAAAAGTCTATAAAAGGACAAAAAAATGACAGGATCTAGGGGCCACCAGAACCCCCTAGTCGGGTCCAGGGGTGAAGCTGAGGAAAAATTGTTGAAGACACATTTATCACCCTTAAAATTCACTGTTTCCCACATGGTGGACATGTTAAATATACATATAAAAAGTGATACACACCTACATCAAAAGTAGTGGTAACATTGCCAGTGCTATTCTGATACTGCAGAAGTCTGATACACCAACTCTCTCACCGAAAGCTTGTTCACTTGTATCTTTGGTGCAGTCGGAGAAACATCGGTGAACATGATAAATTAATCTGACATGGGTTTGTGTGCAGCAAGCTCTCATAAGAACTTGCAGCATGAGACCTTTGCTTGTAGTCTCCTTTAAATAATCAGATGCAAAGTCAAGGCTGTTACAAGCAAGAACCTGCAGGAACTAGTGTACTTGGCATTCCACAATAGATCTCCGCTCACTGACAATGTAAATGAGTATAAAATTGATACAATTATTCCCACATTGTAAAGCAAGCAGTATGGTATCACACACTACATATGGTTGTATATTGCCGCATAACTTTATCAGATTTCCACTCTCAGAAAGGACTTCAGCGGATCCAGAAATGGCAGAGGAAAATTATCATCTTTGGCAATTTTTTATTTGGGGGGAGGGGAATAACTAATGAAGAATACTTGAGAATTGTTCAAATTGCTATGATCATGTTTTTGTGAAATCCTGACTTAAGATGTTATACCACAAGTATGAAAATAGTTTGTAATATTTTCAGGAAGATAAGCTATGATTTTGTTTGATGTGCTACAAATGCAGCAAAGCATGTGCTTATATTAATATGCTATATAGATTTTGCTTATAAGTTATATATTCAGCTATTTTTAAAGTTTTGTTCTCATTTCTTTCAGCTGAAGTACTGAAGTACCTGATGTTAGTTTATTTCATCGATTAGTACCAATCATTATCAAGAGGTTATTAAGTGTGATTGTGGTGATTGTTTTGCCAATTTCACTTAATAATATTTTAACTGTAACTTAAATATACATATATATTTGCCCATATAGAAAATTTACTTAATTTATAATGGTATTTTGCATTAAAGCTTTGCTTTAGAAAACTTAAGATGCAAATTTCTTAGCTAAATTTGTTTCTTTAAAAGTACTTCACATGACCCAAAGTGCTAATTTCTTAATTTACCGATCCCTAACCATGCCTTCCAAACAAAAAGTTTGTAATATAACTCTGGTAAGGGGACTTTGCGCATGCGCACCACCCTTGTGTCCACTGTGTGCACTGGAGAACACAGTGTGGGTGACTCAGCATGTCTGCCGAGACCTTTACGGTGTCTGCCACGTGGGGAGCAGACAGGAAGAAGCCATGCTGGTTAGCCGACCACCACAGGTCTTCAGCCTGAGTTGAGGGAGACTCCGAGTGAGTGTCCCCTTGATGGTTGAGGTAAGCAATCACCAAGGAGTTGTTGGAGCAGATCTGGATGTGAGCTCTTGGCAACATGCCAGAAATGCTCCAGAGCCAAGCGGACAGCCCTCGTCTCCAACCAGTTGATATGGTGGAGAGCTTCACACTCTGTCCATGACCCGAAGGCCACGTGGGAGTGGTAAATGTGCTCCCCACCTCACCAGGTCCGAGTCTGTAAAGACTTCCGTCTGAGGGGGTAAGGGACAATGGTAACACCTGATGTCAGCCAGGCCAAATTGGTCCAGGGCTGCAGAAGAGAGAACGCCACCAGATCTGGAACCAGAGCATCCCACTGATGGGAGGTCAGGGACCACTGTGCTGCAAACACTCATATGATGGGTCGAAGGAACACCGCCACAAATGGGATGAGCAACACCAGTGTTCCCACCATCACCACCACCATCACAAGCTGATGAGCAGTGAACAGAGCCCCAAACTCATGCCGAAAAACATGAAGGTTTGCGATGACAGGAGATCCGACTTTCCCAAGTTCACATGGAAACCAGGGCAGCGAGCATGTGGGAGTGCCAACTGCACAGGGTAGTTCGCGCATCAGAGCACAAAACTCTTGCACCACCATGGTGAAGGGCAGGAGAGTGGTGTTTTGGAACCAGCTTGCCTGAGCAGGTTGAGGTGGAATCGGTGACCCCATTTTATGTAGGAAGAGGTCTATCAAATACACCAATTCCCCCTCCATCATGTCTGTCAACTGTCCATGCACCTGGGACCTACTACACTGCACAGGAGACCCATTCCTCACAGTGTTATATCTTACATGCATGCCCTCAGCCTCCCCCACTCCGAGAGCACCCGGAGAAGTGTCAACAGGTGCACATGAAACACAACCGGTGGATGACCCTTGATGCATAGGGTTGGATCATACGGCATCTGACGGGTCAGTGCCCTGGATTGACACGTGGGTCCAGATGGGTAGCATGGCCAAAACAAACAGTGCAGGACAGAGGGAATACCTGTCTGCACCCAGACAGCATGGGGAGGACCCCTACTACATGGTCCTGCACATGAGCCAACCAAACGATGGGTATCACGGACTGAGCCATTGGGGCACCCAGGACTGGGATGAAGGCTGAGCCACAGGGATGGAGTGGGCAACGCTATCTGATTCCACCATGGATACCACCAGGAAACAGCCTGAAGTGTTGGATCAATCTTGTGCAGGGGAGACCACTGACTAGGGCAAGAGTTGCCTCTGACAACTCCACTGGTGGCACAGAGGCCAGCTCGTCTGCTGATGACCTCCGATGAACATTAGACTTGTGTTTCTCTTTGGTAACAGAACGGGAAACAGACGCACGTTCATGGCAATCTTTCGATGCTGCCCACACAGACGACTCGCGTGTACAGTCTTTCGCATCACGGTGGAAAATACAAACACCACAAAAGCAAACACACGTGTGAGCACAGATGTAAAACTCACGTATGAATCACACTTTAAGACACAGTACAACCACACATACAGGCAACAGGTGAGAAAGAAACAAAAGTCGCAACACACTGCACACTACTAATGAATAACAGCGGATAGACAGGCAGAAACAAGAGAAAAACAAAGTCTTGTTGTGCTTTGACTTTAGTGCAGACCAGCGCTGAAGGCAGGCAGGGACGTAAAGGAAAGCCATGACACAGAATGAGCTGTGACACGTCACACTCGGACCACAGTTTGAGTAAAGTTAATGTGTATTGTCAGTGAGTAGTGCGCATGCTGCATGCGGGGGTTGTGCGCATGCACAGAGGGGCCTTACCTGGGTTATGTTTACAAACATTTTTTTCAGAAGGTGGGGTTAGGAATCAACAAATCGAAAATTTAGCACTTTGGATAATGGTACAATACTGTGACAAGAAATAAAAAATTAGGAAACAATTCTCTTTTCTGAGTTAGAAAATAAATGTCTTACTGAGCTGCATTAATTTAGAAACACTTTGTTACCACGTGTTAGCATTACTAATTAGAATATACTTCTATGATAACCATTGTAAAGGGAAGGTGCATGTTTCTAATATAAATTAAAAATAACTGTCTCATGTTCACAGTAGAACACTCATTCAGGACAACAGATGACAACAGTTTAAGCACATTGTTAAGGACTGTTGATAGGTTCTTTAGACTGCTTACATTTACATGATTGTTTCTATCTTAATGCTGTAGCTTAAAGAGTTCTGAGATTTTTTAGTGTTGTAAAAACCCATATTCCAATTTGTGCTTGACCAGTCTTTTAGAATAAGCTTTTTCCCCTTTTGGTAACACTAATGGTTATTTTTAAGTTTCACTGATGACAACCATTTGCTTATCTTTTTAAAGCGATTGTGTAACAGTGTAAACTTCTATGAGTAGATATTATCTTAACATAGCATGGATTAAAAAGTTGATTATTTCTGATACATTGTATCTTGCTTTGCCAGTTAATGTGGTTCTAATTTCCATACAATCGCATAAACTAGACACTTCAGAACCACATAAACAAAGTCATCTGTAACATTTTATTAAATTTATATGTATTTGCACATGCTTGTGATAATTATACAGTAATAAATAATGACCATAAAATATTTTGGTCTCATTTCCATGAACTGTATGAGTTGGAACACTGAAGCATGTTATAAAAATGACAATACAGAAAATATACCATCTTAAGTTATTAAAAATACAATGTAAATATATGGGAATGTATTTGTTAAATATCCTATAACTAAAGAATATTAGAAATCAGATACATTTGGAAAATGCTGTATATACATATACTGCTCAGCAAAAACCAAAAATATAGTGACTTGGGTATAACAACGACTCGAGAGCCATTATTTCATCAAAATGAATTTGAAAAACAAAGCAAAATAACCTTCTTCTCAATCAGCTTGAACATGTAAAGCAAAAAATTTCAGTTGTGAAAAAGAAAATTTAGCTGTGTATCACAGCCCTTCAGACCAGAAGATCCAGTTTACTGTACTTTACAATGTTAGAGCTTGTCACATTGTTTCCTCATGCTGATCAACTGTTGCTATCATCATGACATGGTGGTTTGGTTTCTGTGAACTCCTTTGTGCTCTAACATCACCTCTGCCAATACATGTATAAAGCTTAAAATAGTGTCAGTCACTGTAGGGACAGTTCCACCAGCAGGAACACTTCTTTCAACGTGCAATGTTCCTGTAGCTGGAGGCCTCAGCATTTATAGAGTAAAAAAAATTTCACAGCTGATTAATGGTGCAAAAAATGACTGGCTCTTGCTTAAAATCTTGTATTGCATTCCATATAAATAAGCCCCAGAACAATTGTTGAACAATTGCACAGTTGTTATCCACATTTTTGTCTTTCTCTTCCTGTCCATTAGCATTATCTTTGCTCTAATGTAGGCTTCGTAACTTGAAAATATAGTGGTGAGTGCATGAACAATACATGAAGCATTCCTATACCTTCTTTATTAAATAAACATTTATAAAGCGCTTCAAAGAGCTAAGAGATTTAAAGAGATGTTAGATCTAAAGAGCATTTATGGGACAAATTTGTAGAAGATCTGTGCTCATGAAAGACTAATGAATCACATAATGAATAATGCTTATATTTGCACAAGTAAAATTAACATGTCACACACACCACAGGCACAGCCATTCATGCACATGAGGAACAACAACAAAAAATAGTAAATAAGCGCTTTTCACAGGAAGCTGAGGACATGAATTTTGATGTGGTTTAGCTAGATCTTCATAGATAATCTGATTCAAAATTCTGGCATATCCTTGTAATGCAATTGCAATTAGGCCTAGGACTCTGGCCACATACAAATGGCCTTTTTGTCCTATGAGTAAATAAAGCTAACACAAAAGTAGGTGGTAAATTAGTACCTCACTCTCGTATCTTTGGTGCTGGAATGACAAGACAGATAATGCGAAGCTGTGACCTGATTGTGTGCACTTAGAAAGTCATGGTCAGTCTCTCATGTCATGAGAAGTGGGATTGGGTTTTATGCACATATTCCCATGTATGCATTTGTTTAAATTAGCAAGCAAAATGTCACATCAGTAATTTTTTTCAGCCATTTTCTCAGTGAAAAAGTTTTAGCATCATGGTTTCTTGTGTCATTACAGAACTTTTGAATATTAGTTCAGCACTTTCAGCACCAAACTGTCCAACAATGTCAGAAATTTAATGTGTAAACGACTTTACAGTGTTTGAAAGTTTCTGTTGAAGGAACAGCTGACGCTAATCTGTAAAACAGCTTATAACTGGATGAACAGTTAAAGTCTAGGAACAAAACGTCTGTCAGAGTCATTAGATTCTGAATTTATCAGATTCCTTGTCAATTTACATTCCGTTCAACCTACCAAATACCTAAACAGCATATAACTTTACTGTGCATGAATACTATTATAGACAAGGGCGCAGAGTCAAAAGTCCTCTGCAAAGATGACCATACAGTGTTCCTGTACATGCCAAAAGCCTTGACATCAACCGGCAGATTGAAAACTGATAAAAAGTAAACAAGACACAAAGACAGAAGTGAAAGCTTTGTGTGGAAACAGCCAGATGGTGCTCTTAATCTTCGCCTGTCTCATCCTAGACTTAGCTGTTACCCATGTACATGGTATATAAAATGGATGTTAGGCGTCAGGAATTAAAAAATAAATCTACACTGCAAGGTTGGAAGATTATTAACAAAAATCTACAGATCAAATGTGATGCAAAGAAATTTACACAAAAAATTTAGTTATCTAGCAGATGATTGGCCTAGCAAATGAGAGTGAAGAGTAGGGGAAAAGGGTGCAAAATAGTATCTAAACCATGACATTTACAAAGTTTCATGGAAATATAAAGTTACTGCATCTATAAGTCATTATGTGGGGATCACATCAGTAAACTTCAACATTTACCAAATGCTAACCCTTTGATAATAAAAATTTTCAGGTTGCAGTTTTAAAATTTGTCTCGTAGAGTCGTGTTGAGATTTAACTCACGTCAAATCAGTATTAGCTAACCAAATACATGTACAAAGATTGAGCAAGTTATAGGTAGAGATAACTGGAAAGACACAAAAAGGCTCATTTTCAAGAAAAGTAAAACAAAGGCATTTCTGCTTTAACAAAAGACAAGTGTATCAGCACCAAAGCTGGGCTTGGGCACAAAAGCAACATGCTGAGCATAACCCCAAACAGTATGTTGAGCACCTGGTGGCTGAAGCCAGTGAACAGCAAAGCATTGACCAATGGCATATCTACCAAAGGCTTGTTCAGAACTCACTTAGACCCTGGTGTTAGTGGATATGACAAGGCATTAAAATTAACTACTGTATGCTATTTTACTATTTAAACAATGGCAGTTACTGATTTTGGCACTTAAGTTTGTACTGGGCACTTTTCTGGAAGGAAGGTTGGTGGCATGCTGGGTAAATATTTGAGCCTTTGGGTAAAGAAATTGCAAAGTAGTCAGGTACGAAAGCCAGAAGTATAGAGGGGTGGTTATTAAAGGTGTCTGAAGGTGGACCAGCAAGGTGTTATTCTACAGAATCTACACTGACTGCCATCTACCACTGAAATATTTTAGCATCATGGTTCCTTAAACATTTTTTGACAGATGTACACATAAGTGGATAACAACAGTTAACTGTTCTCAGTTTATGATCCAGACAGTGTGCTTTCTAGAAAATGAACAATGATGATGATACACCACCACCACCACTACTACTATAAGTAATTTATGTACACTCGGTATTCTGGTATGCATGCTCCCCTTCTGATAACCTACTTGTACACACAGGCACACAGACAGAACATTGGTAGCAACTGTTGTCGAAGATATAGATACTGTTTCAGCAGGAAGGCATGTTGTTTCAATACAGCAACCTGACTTCTCTTCTAGTGAAATGAAGCATACAAGGAATAAATAAACACTTGTACCCATCTTTATAGATGAGTTTTAGAAATAAAAAGTAAAAGCATCTAGCTTAGATTTTTTTCCTTACAAGGCATACAAGAATTCATGACAGTATATGATGCATAATAACAGGCTGTTACATCATACACGACTTCTATTATCACAGCTGTATGACCCTGAGACAAATTACTTATGTGCAAATGTAGACCCTGCATTTATAAAAGACACATCTTCAGACTGGATCAGGGTAAAGTGGTGTGTACTGTTAACTTTCCACAAAGGCAAGGATTTCTAGAATTTGCTGTTCCGCAGTCTCCTGGAATGTCTGCAAAGGTTTTATTACAATGGAGCCACTAGAATTTCACAATGGCCGCAACACATGACTCTGGCTTGAACAGGAAGCAGGTGGGTGTGTTGTCAACTGTATGAATCCAGAGGCTGAGGTCTGAAGGTTGCTTGGGAGGAGTTTTGCAGGAGGTATCCTAGGTAGTTCACTGATGAATTACTGCTGGTCATGTGAGTAAACCCTTGGGTAGTTGGTGTGTGAAACGATGATGGTAATGCTACACCACTTCGTACTTGAGGTAGTTTTGACGTAGACTGACTGTAAAATAAATTTTCCTTACTAAGAACTGTGGTGACATGCATATTTTAAAAGGCCGCATATTTTTCATGAATCTATTACATTTATAAATAAGCGAATAGGGTTGGGTTGCCTTTAAGGAAAGGAAATATGGAGGATCATCCAACAGAAAACATCTCTAGCTTAACAGAAAATCACAGATGTATTTTTGGCTTTGTTTTGACCCAACTTCCACTTAACCCCTTTCTAAAATAAAACTGCAGATGTCTGCAAGTTTATTTTCAAAAACACAGTAATTCATGTTCAATCAGAAACATTTCTACTGTAGTACCTGCTTTTTGCCTGCATTGAACTGTCCTTGGCCCTATGCAGTGATGCACTTGGTTGACGAACGTCACGGGTAGACACCCCTGTTGTGTAACTAGGTACAACCCACTGAAATTGGAGTGAAAATGAATAAAAATCTGTCAAATGTGCAGATATCAATGTTGAAAAGTAAAGCTGCAGATTTAAAAAATACTGTGCTGACCGCTACAGTTTTTTTTTGTTGTTGTGATTTCTCCTAATAGAATCACACATGTCTAGCACATCTGTACATGTATGTCAAAAAGGCTAGTGTTCTGCAGCATGCTACAGTTTTTTGTGAGATATCCTGTTGGATTCCCAGATGTTCAGCACATCAGTACATGTCAAAAAGACAAGTGTGTCCTTATCAAGGGAATGCTTTCACCTGGTGCTTATGGCCCTCTGTAGGATTTTCCAAATGAATCCGCTCTTCACAAAGTGACTGCAGGAGTGAAATACCTTGTAAAGAAGAACAACAGCTCAGACATGAACTATTTTATGTCAAGACAGACCACAAAACCACAGTTATAAACACAAAATTCTGAAGAAAGCCTGGTGCCCACAGAAAATCTTTCTGCTATCTTGACCTGGTTGAAGCAATCGACATTATCACAATTTCATGCACGGTAATTTGTTGTTCTTCATGTTGTTTTGAAATACACATACTGTTTCAGTTATGCAAAAAATGTTTAAAATCCTTTATGAACAAGCTTACCCCTCTGCTCTATACGATTATAGCGCAGAACCCACTGGTCCAAAAGCAGGTTGTAGTATCGTGGTTGTTCAAAGTACCGAAGATACTTCTTGGTTGATGGGGTAGGGAACACTCGTACAAACCCACCCTTTCGACTGTCTTCATCAATCGATTCTGTGAGAATCCTCACATCATCAGGTGTCAGAATGTCAAGTATGGTCTGCTGGGCTTGCTGCAAATTTATTGCATTTTAAAACCTTGTTGTTTTGATGACTGCACCACCATCATCATATACAAAAATTTACTGCCTGCACATTTAAGTAGTCTGTAAACATATTTAAGTTTGCTGTTTAACACAATGATTTGGCTTCACGTATTTAATGTAAACATGTAAACATTTACTACCAAGAATCTGTAGGCCCCTAATTGAGAGGAAAAAAAAACTTAGGCAAGAGAAACTTGATACTGTCAGTAACTGAAGTTTATTGGGGTTGGTTTGACCCAAGTATGACTTCTGACATGTAAAAACATCACCCTACACACCGGTATTGAAAACTGTTTTTGTAGTGCATTGTAGATAATGTGACTAAAAGACAGAAAAGGATAACCATACTCTAGTTACTAAAATCAAATTGCAAACCACCACAGACCTCA
The DNA here is from genome assembly GCA_004794575.1 of Lanistes nyassanus. Lineage (NCBI taxonomy): Eukaryota > Metazoa > Mollusca > Gastropoda > Architaenioglossa > Ampullariidae > Lanistes > Lanistes nyassanus. The sequence continues at coordinate 285,188 of SMGT01012336.1, forward strand.
TCCTGGTGTCTTGTGCAGAAATAAACATGTTTGGCTCGTTCATCAGGAGCCAGCTGGTTCACAAACAGGCGCTTGTCAATGCAGAAACCATTTGGGGGAACATGTGCACTGTCACACCAAATCACATCAAGTAACATAAATGACAGCAGTAACATAACTATATAAAAGATTGCAGATATAAAACTCATTTTCCTTTCAAATGTTATTCCATCAGTCTGATATCTATGGACACACAGAGAACCTTTCGCTACTTAACAGTTGGCTTAGAGACTGTGGTACTGAACAGAAAGAAACAAAACCGGAGGATAGTGCTTTTACTGGTGACAGAAGTACAGATGTACAGATGTACATGTATCTGACTGTTCACAGTAGCATGCCTCTGTATTCCAGCTGATAGAAGCAGCAGCAGACATCTGTTTTACTACCCTCCTTGCAGATCACCTTGTTTACTCAGTGCACCCCTAATCCCTCTTCTAATTTGTTGTTCTGGTGAAGCACTTGACTTGCCATCATATAACCCTCCCCATCTAATATTACTGCCAATATTTTCCTCAATGATTCCCATTTTTTATCTGTCACCATTTAAACGATTTGAGACTAAGATATCTTCTGCGCAAATATATCCTATTTCCATCATATTCTACTTTGTCTTGTCTTTTTCAGGATCCCACAAGGTCCATTAACTTAGACAGATACCTTTACCACAATCTTAAGCCTCATAATGATGTGAATGTAATCAAACTGCTAGATAAGCATCTAGATTAAAATCTGCCTAGATGTACATGTTCCCCACAACCACTTCATCATTTGCCCGTGTGTGTGTGTGTGTGTGTGTGTCTAAGATTATTGCAGTACTGTGTGCCATGCCATTCCCCATTGTAAAGGCCATGTAGCCAGAGTCAAAGCTTTCCTCTATGTCTGCTAATATTTTCTTCCATTAACTAGTAATATTTTTTGTTTAAATCTACAGTACTCTTAGTACAGTAATGGGGAAATATGGTAGTTTGTCAGGCCCAGGCCACCAGAAATCTTGGGTGGGGGGGGGGGGGAATTGAAAATCGTAAATAACTAACCCATTTGGCTATCAATTTTTGTTTTGGCTGACAAGAGAGAAGGAACAACCTGGGAAACTGGAAATTTCAGTGGGCTAGTGAATTTCAAAAGTTTCTAGCCTGTCAGACTAGCAAAAGTTTTGAAACTTCCTCACCCTTGTCCTAGCATATATCCTATGGTTAGGGTAAAATGTCTGCCAATGTTATCTGTCTTCATGGTTTGCACTGGTAAGGGAACAGATGACACCACTGACCTTAAATCTACTGATGCAGCATTCAGATGGTTTCCATGCAAAACATCATTTTTGTCTGGAATTCGCAAGCCTGCTAGATTCAGCATGTCACAGATCATCTGCCCTTTGACATTTATGTCCAGTTGTGAGTTGGAATGCAGACTGAAAAGGTCAGAAACCATCCCATTTAAAATCAGATACACACATCTGATTAACACTGTGACTAGTTCACAAATGAGCAGCAGCCCACCTCTAAAACACATCTGTTCACAGAGTGGACATCAACTGAAAGATTTTCACTTTTCCTTGTCTTCTGTTTTACCACAATGTCCTTGCTTCCGTGGCTTCAAGCTTACAGCTAATCAAGGGTCTCCATTATGATCGACATCTTTTGCAAGCTGACCACAAACTCTCAAGCCTTAAATAAATAATAAATAAAATGTGGATTTTTAACGCGCGAAAACACATTTTATGCACACTTCGCGCATACGAGGGACACAGACACTCTAGTGAAAACTATGAAACACACACACACACATAGAGGGAGAGATGAACGGAACACTGACCAACAGGTTGGGAAACAGATCGTCCTTCAGTCACAGATGGGTGTAAAAGTGTCATAAGAGACGATGAACAGCGAAAGTTGTAAGTTAATCCAGACAGGCAGTCGCGACGTCAGTCAAGGTACTTGTGGAAAAGAAAAGTTTTCAAGTTTCTTTTAAAAGTCAGTAGTGATGGGGAGTGTCGAATGTTGTGGGGAAGTGAGTTCCATTGGGTGGATGCCGAGAAGGTGAACATGCGCTGTCCATATGTTTTTGTCCTGATGCGGGGTACTGAGAGAATGCGATCGTCTGAAGAGCAGCGGAGCTGTCTCAGTGGAGTGTAGATTGTAAGGAGATCTGAAAAGTAGATGGGGCATGCACCGGTGAAAAAATTGTAACAGAGAGTACACAACTTGTAGTCGATGCGAGCCTGAAAGGGGAGCCAGTGCAGAGTGCGAAGTAGTGGTGTGGCATGGTCTGTTTTGCGCGCTTTCAGGACAAGGCGAGCGGCCGAGTTTTGAAGTTTCTGTAACTTGTGTAGCAGATACAGAGGACAGCCGGCTAGCAAGGAATTGCAGTAGTCAAGTTTAGACAGAACGTAGGCACATACAAATGTGTTTGCAACCTGGTCAGACAGAAGGTGACGGAAGCTGCTGATTTTTCTGAGTTCATAATAAGCGGATCTGCAGATGTTGGAAATGTGTTTGTCAAGTGTCATGTTAGAGGTAATAATAACACCGAGATTTCTTGCAGAGTCGGCGAAAGGGATGTCGACATCACCAATTCGAACTGCTGTGGGATATTCTGTCACTCCAGCATTTCTTTTACTGAAGAGAAGAGCTTCTGTTTTTTCGTCGTTCAACTTTAGTCTGTTGTGAACCATCCATGCTTTGACACTGGATATGCAAGTTTGCATGGTCATGATGCTGGCATGTACATCGGCTGGAAGACAAGAACTGTATAATTGGGTGTCGTCTGCATAGGACTGGGTGGAGACCATGTGAGCATGAATGAGTGATGAAAGTGGTTTGATGTATAGGATGAAAAGGATAGGGCCCAGGACAGATCCTTGAGGGACTCCGAGAGACAATGCTGATGGGGGTGACAATTGGTCAGCGACAAGTACAGACTGAGTTCTACCAGAGAGGTAGGACTGGAACCACGCCAGCGCCGACCCACAGATGCCATAAACATCATGGAGACGATTGAGGAGGATGGTATGGTCGATCGTATCAAAGATCAAGGAGGGTCAGAAAAGACACTTCACCTCCATCCAGAGCAGACAAAATGTCGTTGACAACTCTAGTCAGAGCTGTTTCCGTGCTGTGGAATGGCCGATATGCTGACTGGGAGTGAGAGATAAGGTCGTTTGAGTTGAGGCAGGCGAGAAGTTGATTTAGAACGACTCTTTCAACCACTTTTGAGAGGAAGGGTAGGTTGGAAACTGGGCGGTAGTTCTTGAGGCTGTTTGCGTCAAGGGTGGGTTTCTTGAGCAGAGGCTTGACTATTGCACCTTTGAACAGCGATGGAAAGACTCCTGATGACAGACTGTCGTTTACAATCTGAGTGAGAGTTGGGAGCAGAACATCCAGGCAGGCAAGGAGAAGGTGGGTTGGTATGGGGTCCAGAGGGCAGGTAGTAGGTTTAGATTTTAATATGACAGCCTTGAGGTCTGACTGAGATATGAGCTGGAGGGAATGAAATGAACAAGATGGCAGGTTGTCAGCAAGGGCTGGAGGTCCACAATGTAGCACCATCTCATCCAGCTCAGCTCGAATATCCGCGACTTTGCGTAGGAAGTACTAAGAGAAAGCCTCGGGTAGCTGTGTGACAGGAACGTCAGTGGGAAGAGGCGAGTCCTTGTTTCGACCCGTTAGTTTGTTGCAGATTTCAAACAGACTTTTGCTCGAGGAAGAGTTGAGTAACTGTGCTTGAAAGAAGGATTTCTTAGCTGCAAAAACTAGCTTGGAAACAGAGCGTTTCGCTGCAAGATATAGTTGTCTGTGTATGCTAAGGCGTGATCTCAGCCAGAGCCTTTCTGCACGACGGCGCGCACGCTTAGCCTGACGCAATTTGTCATGGATGGTCGGGTACCAGGGGGCTGCCTTTAGCGGGTGTACTCGACAGCGCCGGGCAGGAGCGTGTGTATCAAGGGCTTTACGAAGGGCTTTATCAACCTCAGCAATCGTGAGAGGACCGCAAAACATGTTCTGTAGATCTATTTTGAAACTGCACAGGTCCATCAAACGAATGGGGGGTGTGGTTATAAGCCGCTGAGTTGGCTTCGAATGCTCAGAAACCAAAATGCCTAAGGACAGCATTTACCATTTACATGATATAGACTGGTAAAAGCTAATGCATTTATAGCCATACACCCAAAAGTGCTAAGACATACTAGGCATACTACCATAAAAAAAGGAGAGAGAGAGAGAGAGAGAGAATTTACATCACCATACAAAGAAAGCCAACCTGGGTGAGATGTTGACCTCCAGTACCCAGGGCTTATAGTTCTCATCAAGCAGTATATCAAAGCCAAACAGCTCATGAACAACATACCGGCTTCGGACATTAGCTTTAATCATGCTGTTAATTGCTGATTCTGCACTGAAGACAGAATTAAATATTGAAATAAGAAAACAAAAAATTTTATTCTTCTCCACACATCAAATATTTTAATATTTTTTAAGCTATCCAGAATATTTCCTTGTTGCCTTTCTCTCTTAAACACACACACACACACACACTTCAACGAAACAAAATTAACATCAACAGTTCTGCTGTTTTTTTCCACTAAGTTCTTAATCATTATCGGTTAAAATTACCTTATAAGTGTCTTGACCACTATGTCCTTGATATTCTCCCAGACAGCTACCGTATTGACACCTTGCTTTTTCAGGTAGCTCCACAGTGACTTCAGACTCCTGTGGAAAAGAGCACACTCCACAATACAATATGTACTTCTTCGCTTCCCGGACTATAAACTTCCATCATGCCCCGCAGAAAAGCAACAAAAATAAAGCTATATAATCAAATGTCATTTTTTTAAAAAGCAACAATGCCTAAGGATTGAAATGAGTGCCATATGAAGGTGTGCTGAGTAATGCAAACCACGTAAACAGCACAACTCAGAATTCTTCACCTAATTGCACACCATTGACTGACCCCATTTCCTGGAAGACAATGAATCCCCTTAGTACCATTCAAACGAAGTCTGGTAACCACTACATCTTCCTGTTCATCTGGTCAACGATGTGGTCTCAGTGCCACTTCCTCTGATCTCTGCTATGTCCATATTCATTTTGTGACTACCTACCCTGACGAATGCTGCCCTTTCCACCACAGAGTCTGTTTCTGGTATTACTAAATCATGCTGCGGTCATCTTAATAAATCAAACTAAGTTCTGAAGATTTGTAATGGCATATGTACCACCTAAAATCATGCAGGTGGGGTTGTGTTATAGATTGACCCTACCAAGCAAGCAACGCCTTTTACTCATGACCCCTGTATTGTGTTCCTGGCTTTTGCAGTTGCAGAGTTGTCCCCATGTCACTTTGTGATGTGTACACATTTAAACCACAAAGTTATCGAAGGCACACTTCGCTGTTACAGTCTATCCTTTAAACTACTGTCTTGCTGTATCTGCTGTGGACTGGTACACAAGTACTTATCTAACCAGAATCAAGAAACTTCTGTCTGCAGAATTGTAGAATACCCCCCTCCCCCCAATCAGTAATTGGAAGCCCAAGGTAGAAATAAAGACCATGGAGGATAAAAGACTTATCTTACCACTTGTGACCCTGGCACACTGTGTCATCAGCATTACTCTGATAGCCTGCATTGTGCTTGTTGACACTGTAGTTGGTCAGATGCATGAATTTGTTGTTTAGACTTTTCACAGACTGCGAGTATCTAGGCAGGACATGATAGGAATATTGAACATTAAAACTTCGGGTAGCCAGAATCAGAAAACATTAAAATGTCAAAATTTTACAGGCAAAAATATGATGATAAATTAATTGAATGATAACAGAACAACTCTACAGACATACTTCATCAATGCACAAATAAAAAGGAACAAGTGACTGCCGCTTGGAGATAAATCTAAGTTAAAAATGCTAATTTAAACAATAGACGACATAGACAATCAACAGTTTCAGGGCATTATCTCTTCGTCAGGACAACAAAAACACAGAGATAAAGACAGATACAAAATAAATCAGACTACACATTTATAAGGTCCTTACTTGCATGAAGCAAATCTTGCAAGGCCATCCTCGTAAACATAAGCCCTCAGTGGGTCATAGGAGGTGACATATACATAGACCCGCATGTCAAACTTGCTGTCATTGATCAAAAGTGGCTTTGCCAGATACCTGTCAGTAACATGCACGTTTTTTTTTGTTGTCATTTTTAGGCTTATCTCATTATATGGCGACTTCATTGGTAATTTTGGTACGAATTGACCAATTTGAAAAACAAGGTCATATTTTCTTGAACATCTAGTTGGACTAAAAAAAATTGCAAACATTTACAGATTACAGAGACATTTAGAGCATTTTCAAAGATGCCACTTTGCCCCCAGATTTTTGCTACCCATAACCACCAAGCAATTCTTGATCACAACATCGAAGCATGAGAAGTATGTTTGTATGGACAGCAAGATCAGATAGTGTACATATGCATGACTCGTATGCTTTCTCTCTTCTTACTAGGAGAAATATTAGGACAGCAGCGCCTGGGATCAGTGCTATAGTCTTATCTGCTCATTCACATGTATTTTACATGCACTTTCACATGTGGAAATGAGACATGAAGCCCCATGCAACCCAGAACATATCCTCTGCTAAACCTGGACAGCAATGGCTGGCATGAGCAGCAAAACCTTTTACACACAAACCATTAGTGTTTAAACAGAAGACAAGATTGTTTTGAACTTACTTTTGAACAATGACAGCTCGTCTACGAGGTAACTGGCTCCATTTGTTGATGACTTTGATGCCAATTCCCCTGGCTGAAGCTGGCTATGCATGTATAATAGAAGGATTTACTCTTTAATCTGAAGAATAACCATTCTGAGCACTTACGTGTGTACACAAATATAAATGCAGCTCACACACTGTGTATATGTATTATGGACATGCATACTGCACACAAGCATGTGCACACATGAAAAACAATATAAAAATAGACTGCTACCAATATAATCTCCAAAAATTAAGGCAACAAATTACATACTGGCTTCACAATCCACTTCTGTCGGGAACTGCCATCTTCAAAAGCATGCTTGAGTAACATAAGATCATAAGGCAGCACGAATGACTTAGGAAAGAAGGAAAATTCAGGTTTCCCAAAATTTAACTGCATCCGTAACAAGTTTCGCCACAGTCGATCTTTGCGTCCCAGTTGGAAAGACCCTGGAAAGTGGTTAATCTGAAGCACGAAAGTTTTAATAAGGCATTAAAAACATAATCAAAGTTTCACTGCATGCTATCAATACAAGGTGGAATAAGGTAGATTTTTGTGTGTTTTTCTTGACATTTCACCAAGTGTTCCAGCATTCAACCTACTACCAACAGCACTGTGAACTGAGGTTTAAGCTTTTTTCACAAGTGTCAATTCACAAAAGTCATGTGGGCTTTTATGTCTTGAATCTGACCTCAAAAGTGAAGAAAATTTCTTATTACAATATATGCTCATTATTTCACTTTATAATTTTTATAGTTTTCAGACTTGCATATGAGAATATTTGGCAGGCTTGCACAACACACAAAATAAGAACCTTGTCCGTGATGAATGGATTTATTTTAAGGTTTTTCTATATTATTCTGTATGCATATGCATGATTGCATACATGTGCTACTTTTTCTGCGAAACACTCAAAAGAAAATTGATATGGTACTGTGACTGATACAACTATATCTACATTTAAATAAGGAATACCTTCTGGTATTCTCGTATGGATTTGAATCCATTTGACTTCATATGCTTTCCAAAGCAACCAATCCAGTCATGATTTTCTGAAAATGTATAGAAAGTCAAAGATAATTAAATACACCATCAGAAACCTAAAATGATTCATAACTATCAGCTCCCACCAAAACATGTGACATGACTCTACACTGTCACTTTGGATCCCATAATCACACACAAACACACAAAATCCCAACAAGAAAGTGAATAGAGGGCAAAGACTAATACAGACAGGCACACAGATTTTAAACAAGAAGAAAAGAGCACAAAAAGAAACTGGGAGAAATAGAAGAATAAAAAGGTGACCGGGGGCGGTGACAGTTATAATGATGGGTGATGGTGTGCAGACGGGTTTCAGTGTTACCAAGAAAGTGGCAGCAACTAATTAAAAAAAATCACAAATGTACATACTTCTTGAGATTCGAAAGTGAGATCGTGCAATGGCAGCTTTGACAATATTGGGTGTTATAGGACTTAAGCGCCACTTCAGCAGCTTCCGTATCTTCCATGGTAAAAGCTCCACTATAACATAAAATACACATAAATGTACACCCACACCAACACACACACACACACACATGCTCATGCACACATATAGACCAAAAACAAACACTTAAGACTTATTAAAAGAAGTACAGTGAGGGGGCTGTCTAAATAGATTTATCGATGGCAAAAAGACCAAAGAGAGAGAGAGAAAAATAGTAAGGAAAGAGAGTGTAATCTTTCGAAGTGAGGGATAAAGTTACTACATAAACACCCCATGCAGTTGAAGCAAGATCTTACCATATATTTTTCTCTCACAGTTAGGAATACCGGAGAGACTTGTCAGCTAAAGTGAACAGTGAATGCTATTGGTATTCTGTTGATGAGAAGGAAAGTTTAAAAATGTATGTTGCCTGAACACTTGTTACTTTGTATGGTTGACTTGCATCTGTTTCATATACAACTCCTTCCGCAGTCTGCTATAGATTTACTAATCATTAGTGTAGTTCACACACTGTGACCAAATTCCAAGAGAAAAATAATTTTCATTGCTAGGCATATATTATCTAGAAAGGCTAATTATGACTATAAACTACAAAAATTATAAAGAGTGCATTAAATACAAATAATCTGCATGGAGCATTATTAAACCATTCATTTGCAGTTAATCTGCATATTTAATGGATCTCCAGAATTAGGGAATGTTTAGGGTTTGAATGTAATTTCATGTATCCAAGAAACATTCTAGCATAAAAATTAGGAATAACGTGGCACATGTTTTTCAGATGAATAATGAACAGAGTATCAAAATCTGAGATAAAATTTAGAATTTTTTAAAAGTAGGTTATTAATGCACGATTAGTAAGGGTGTACTAATTCAAGACTTTTGCTACTTGGTTGAATACACTTTCATGTCCTGTGTCACTTAATGACAGCTTCAAGGAACACCTTCTGACATGAGACACAAGAGAAACACCCCAGTTGGAAGACACTTCAACATTCCACCACACATTCTGGACAACATGAAAATCTGTGCATTTTGGCAAAAAATGGAGACTCCATAGACTGCAAAAACAGGGAATCTCATTTTATTTCCTTTTTTGGCAATATGACCCCCACAGGACTTAACTAACCTCTCCTCCAACCACCTTTCTCTCCCCTTCCTCCCCTCCTGTTTTCCTGTGTAACAACCCCTACCACTGATTGGTTCAACACGCTCTGCTTCCCATGCTCTGTCCCTCTTCCCCAC
>SMGT01012336.1:294771-347675 GCA_004794575.1 Lanistes nyassanus
GGCTCGGGCCAGGGAAGGTTAGTGAGATAGTGATTTCTGAGGTCTCCACTCATAAGTAAGAAATAATTGTTCGCGGACGAGGGGGAACGCCACCACGAGCCATTTGTGTGCGTGTGACAAGGTCACGCAGGCGGGGAGAGCAACACGGAGGTCGGTTGTCTCTTTCAAAACCCCCAGTTCGCAACATGCATAACCATCATCCTTGTCAGCTAATTGATTTATTTCTTATTTGTTTGTATCTGTGTGCTATCCTGAAGAAGGGGCCATGCCCCGAAAAATCAACTTCCTAAGTCTCGCTTGGCCAACTAGCCTCTGTTGTACCTTTATTACCCCAAGCCACAGTTACCTGTTTCTTTTCTCTTTACTTATAGTACATTGATCGAAACAGGAGCAATTACTAACACTTTTAGTAACAGTGCTGTCATTTTTCAGTATTTGGGCAAATACAAATTCAGATCACTGCTGGACACCCCACAGAACCACCTTAGACAGGACATACTTCCCTATAGGCAGTGGAGTAGTACTTTGAGTAAGGTATTAAATAGGCACTGGGGAAGCACTGAGGGGGATGTTCTATAGACATGGAGAGCACTTTGAACAGGATGTCTTATAGGCATTGAGAACACCTTTTGTAGGACATCCTAGAGGCAATGCAGAAGCACTTTCACTGGCATGTCACCTGGTATTCTACATGCAGAGAACACAGTTAACTGCAGCATGGTGTTCCTCTTTATCTGCTGCCTTGCAGTCTCTCAAGTACTGTCACATTGCACAAACACACACCCTCTAAAAACTAATCAACAATCATAAAGATAATTTTCTGTAACAGTAATAACTCTTCCTTCGGTCTTTTATACTTGTCATACGATAGAACAATGAACCCAGTCAAATATGTAACTGTTAATTTTTTTAAATGCATGGTTCAACCATTGGAGTTGTTCTCCACACAGCAGTGAGCACTTAAGGTCGTTTTAGTGTCATGTTACCTTAGCTGCTCTCTGGGGTGTAATTTTTCACAAAGACCATAAATTAAGTTCAACAGAAAGATTATGTTTCAAAAAGACATGTTCGCCAACTCAGAATGTTATTCTACTTTAGCAGACTACAGAAGGAGCATAGTTTAATGCACTATTATACATACAAAGTGTAAAAGGGTGGAAGAGACAAAAGATTCATATAAGTACAGCTATTTTAGGCAACTTTCAGCTTTAAAAATTATTTGTGTTGTGTAAAGCTGTTTCCTTTTGATTGGTGACTTGGCAACTTTAAAGTTAAGCAGGTTTAGATACAAAACTCATGTTTCCCACTTAAAGTTAATATGTTGCTTAAAACTAGAAAACACACATGCTTTCTCATGAGTTTTTGAATGTTGGTTTTCCCTTTACCTGCAGCTCCTTCTTACTCTAACAGTCCTCAACAACCCTCTCTTTTTTTCCTTAGAAATGCCCCTGTTATCTTGGTTACCAGAACTTCAAGGAGTTAAAATAAAATGTAGGCCTAATCAACTGTTTATCCTTTTCACTCAGCAAGTACAGTGACTAGTGATCAAAGAAGCTGGCAGCATTCAGTGCATGGCATTATACTATGATGTCACTACAAGTTTAAGAAGCTGAAAGTGGGGTGGGGGTGGGGGATGTATGGGATGTGAGCACCTGTAGATCACATGGCAGTGTACTGAATTGCCATGCATAAGATGAGTTGTTTAGAACTCGTGTTCACTTACCCATGGATAAATGCACTCTAGTAGGCTTCATGTGATCATAATATCTGGGGCATTTTTTTCCCTACAATGTGCTCAAAATTCACAAAAGCTGCCCACAGCATGACTTCTGTTTTTGGTGTTTTAATGTCAACTTTGCTCTTTGCCGAAGTTGTCTTATTACACTGCTGGTTGTGAAGTTTTGAATTAGAAACTGCACTTACACTAAAATTTCTTACAGTGACCTAAGTAACATTAGTCAGCTGATAAGTCTGAAATGATGGCTACAAAACAAGTGACATAAATCAGCAACAAATCAAACGTTGAAGAAAAGCACAAAATTCCTGGTGCACCCAAGAGAGGTAAACAAGATTATTTTTCTTAACTAGTCTAATACATGATGCCAGAATCGTTGATTAAAGAAAGTTTTTATGCAGTTTGTAAATATTTCTGTTTTTGAAGAATGTAGAAGACATAACTCCTGCTAATTGATTAGTTGGCATTATGTATGGGAAGCATTTGTTTCCTGCACATTGTTGTATTGTGCTGTCCAAAACTTATGCCTGGATGACTGAGAAAATGTTCATAAAAGAGACCCATGTTTGTATGTGAAAACATATAATTGTACCTAAATCAGTCAATAAAATATCTTGAATAGGTAAGAATCCAGCCTATCATGATTGATTTTTTTACAATCTGATGAATTTTTAAATCTGTTTTGGGGAGCAAAAGCAGGCTTTTCTCAGTATTTTTGTCCCAGTCGCCTCTCTCTTTCACAAAAATGGTACCTTTTTCTCCTTCGCCAACAAAGTTTATGGTGGGTGGAATGGCAGGGAACAGACTTGCACGCAGAGCTGGCTGCAAGCCTGTGTCTCCTAAAGCTGTGTAAGGCCGATTGCTGTCTACTGCATGGCTGGCGATGGACTGGACAGTAGAAGAGCGCCTAGCACCTGGCTTGACGCACACAGGAGAGGAGGAAACTTGAGACAGACTGCTGATGATGCTGTGGACGGTGTAGCCATCTGAGTCAACTGTACAGAGTCATGGGACACATGCATATGTTCATAAATGTGCAATGAACACATTACTATGCTACTGAAAAGCATGTATTTTAAAAACGTAATTTAATTAATACACATACAAGGACAGGGACTGTTTGATGGTATCAATAAATGAATACTAAGGCAACTAGACAAGAAACATAATAACAGACATTAATAATGGCCATATATGTGAATTCATGTATTATACTTGAACATTTTGGGGTGTGTGTGTGTGTGTGGGGGGGGGGGTTGTCCCTCAAATTGGAAGAGGATGGGGGAATTAAAATCTTGCATCTACCCAGTATTATTTCAAGATGAGCAGTTTATGCAGTATTAGATAACACCACAATTTTCAGTAACCACACATTTTTTTCATATTGATAGCATCTTGTGTCATACAATCATTTCAGTAATTTGTCGTGCAGTTAACTATCGAAATTAAATTTATACAGCCAGTTTCTATCCCCTTTCACTCTATCATCCCCTGCTATTTCTTCTCCTCTTCTTCTTTTTTCCCTTTTTTAACTTGCTTATCATTCAATGAAATTAAGTGTGAGGTGACAAAGGTAAATTTTTTCCATAAATACAAGTAGATGTACTGTACTACATCACCTCAATAAAGAACAAAGATGGATATTCCACAATTTGTCACATAAATAAAAAGTCTTTAATTTCTATGACAAACCAAAGGACAAAACATACTGTTTCCTTACACATGTAGCAAAAATAATTCAATTTATTGCTGTGAAAGTTTTTGAATCTTGTTTAAATGTTTGCATTTACCTGAAATGCATCAAATTCAGACAAATAATAAAGACAAATAAATAAATGGTTTTGAACAAGTCTGTGTTATGATGACAACATTTGGATAGTATCATTCACTCTAGTAAAATAAGAAACTGTGTCAAACACTCTTAGAACATACATGTTTAAATTATCTGTACATGTACTATGCTGCTACTGTAGGATTTTTTTCTTCTTTTTGTAGCATGGATGACAAATCATCTATATAGCAACCAGTAAGCAAGTAAGCAAAAAGCTTCAACATACCATCATCCTCCTCACCACAATCACCATCCTCATCATCATCATCATCATTATCATCACCATCATAGAGGTCATCAATGCCATCATCATCCTGATTTAGCTCATCACAGCTTGCCTCTCCATCTCCTGATGAACGCTCTCTACACAGGAGATGCATGTACATGTATTAGTGAAGACATAGTAAATGAAATATGCTGGTTTATAGTCTCTTTCAGGATTGACCACACAATAAAAAAAGAAGTAAATCTCTTTTTATTGTACATAATGCAAAATGTAAAGTTAAAGAAATTCTAAATCACGATATTTTTAGCACTACAGGAATAACAAGTAATCTGCACGATGAAATTTTTTAAAAACATGTTTTGGAATTTGTGAGTGCTTTGAGCGAAGGGGGAGGGAGTTGAAGAAGGCCATCTACAACTGAATAAATTTTAAGTGGTGGGGCTTGGGAGTGGCTTAGGTCTATAATCAAAACAAAAGCACAAGAACATAATGAGTTAATATGTTTGCATTCCAGTATTCTCTCTCTCTCTCAATGTGATGTCTGTCATGTCCAACCAAATACATCTGACACTTACAATTTTTAAGTGCAAGGCAACAGCCTCTTATGAAAAAAAGTATTTCAACATACAATGGTGGTGAGCAAAAACTATCATATATCTTTTCTTCCATTAATATACAATGAAAAACAACAGTAAATCCATCTCTACTTATCTGCACACACTAGCATGTGTTAACAACATAAGGCAAGACAGTATTCTTTAAGCAACAGAAAAGATATGAATATCATTTCTAGATTTTTACATCATGCCTTTAGGTATAACAAAAAGAACTGAGCCAAGGGAGAATTAGACAAGTCAATGTTTCAGGGCATAGCCCCTTCTTCAGGACAGCCCAAACAGGTACAGACAGATAAAAACAAATAAAAATCACTTAACTGACAAGAATGCTGATCATGCATAGTCAATGTACAGGAAGAGGATGTGGGAAAAGTACCTTTAGGTACAGAATGCAAGTTACTGACAACAGAAAAGGAAAAAAAGGCACAGTGGACCAAAAATTTCAAAGAAGTCATGACCAGACCACCACCGGATGATGTGCCAGACAAAAGAGTGCAAAAGGACGACCTCAATGTCAGTTCAGAACTTCAGATCCACCAAGTATGAGATTGTAGCAGCCATTATACTACTCATAAATGGTAATGCGCTGGGAAGCAACAACCTGGATGCTGAACTATTCAAAGCTGAACCAGACACGTCAGCCAAAATCCTGTAACCACTGTTTACTGAAGTCTGGGAGAAAGAACAGATATCAAAAGAACGGACAAAAGGAATGACTGTTAAGATTCCCAAGAAAGGCACACTGAATGACTGCAACAATTGCTGAGGCATCACACCTTTGTCAGTGCCAAGCAAGATTATTACCAAGATCATCATCCAGCAGATCAGAGATGATGTCGACAGCAGGCCGACTTCAAAAAGAACAGAGGCTGTACCAATCAGATCTTCAAGCAGTGCCCAGGCTGACAGACCGTTATAATTAAAACTCGGAAACTTTGAAAAAGCCTTTGACAGCATTTACAGAGAAAGCCTATGGCAGATTCTGAGATCCTACATAATTTCCACCAGGACTGTATGTCTCATCAGAAGCTTCTATACAGACTTTACTGGAAAGGTGACAGCAGCCTATCGTTCGAGGTCAAGAAAAGGTGAAGCAGTGTGATCTGAGCTGTGCTCTTCAACCTGGCCATAGACTGAGTGATGAAAAAGATGACAGAGGATGCAGGGAGAAGAATCAGATGGACTGTCTGTGACGTGGCGGGCCATACCTTAACTTATTGGACTTGACTTCTCAGAATTACTGGACTAACTTTTATGGTGATCTCGTAAAAATAGATTTAATTGAGCAATCGTCACAAAACCTTTACTGCCTCAGGTCAATGGTTTGTACACCAGAGGATGACGACGCTATGAAATAATGTGAATAACTAGAGAAATCTACCGAGGGAAAAGATTCTCATACTCTGACACGTTCGCTCAGTCTCACACAGGCAAAACACTTCTAGCTCAAGAGCCCCCACCCTCGTAAAACACACAACTGTAGCGAACCGTTATTCAACATATATTTCAAACACTAACTGATGCGACAACATCAAATATATCTACAGATTATTCACAAAGATCACCTTGCTCCTGTCTAGGGTAAGACGCTGCCTGATTACGTCATACCACATGGTATCAGACAAAGAAGATAATCAAACTCCAGAGGGGGAATCAAACTGCAAAAACGGCCTATGATCCCGCCTATGACCGACAACAGAGCACCTACTCTTGTCACTACTGAAACAACTATTTCTTCGATACACAATTCCAAAGCTACTCCACGACCAACAATGAAGCTACGACACGGCCACGATCCGCACTACACTCTTACCTCCCCTTGACGTATTGCCCGGCCACTAGCTTATGAAGTCTCCTGTCTCCAGCAGGATAAAACCACCTATCTTAATTCAACCCGAGTCCCAGACTCTAAGATAAGTTTATGGTAAGAGCAGTCCTATAAGGCGCAACAGCAGTAGTCACTTACGAGTCTTTGTCTTGTAGACTTGTCGACGAAATACAGCCCAGTGTAATTGCGTGATTGCTAGCTGAAGCTCTTTCGTCCTGGCTAAAATGGCGAGGGGTAGAGGTCCATGGATCTACACGTGTCCGCTTCTCTTGGTCTTCCTACATTAACTCTCTCTCCATGTCCTGTCCTAATCACGTTTTTTGCCTCCTTAAGTACCCTGCCTCCTGACGCCTTAAACTCGGCTAAACCGGTTCTGGTCAGACTAGGTGGAGCAGGGCAGCTGCCATGACCAATGGCATATCACTCACCTATCTAAGTGTGAAGAGAAGGGGAGGAGCTAGCTGGCTAAGCTAAGAGTGATAGGTGATACCCTAGGAGTGACATGTGACACTGTCTTCCCTCCTTAGAAAACCTCAAGTTTGCAGATGATAGTGTCTTGTTGTCCTCCACACACCAGCACATGCAGGAAAAGACAGAATGCTTGTGTACATTTGGAGGTCAGGCTGGACTGAGAGTAAGCCAGAAAACAAATCCCCAGAAACCATGACACTAAATGTGGAATCCCCTACACCCATTAAGGCTTATGGCGTTGATTTACCCGGAACAGAACAATTCACCTACGTGGGGTGGGGGCTGAAGATGACATCAAGAACGGACTGTGAAAAGCAGGCAAAACACTTCTACCTCAAGAGCCCCCACCTTCGTAAAAGACACAACTGCAGTGAACCGTTATTCAACATATATTTGAAACACTAACTGACGCAACAACATCAAATATATCTACAGATTATTTACAAAGAATCACCTTGCTCATGTCTAGGGTAAGACGCTGCCTGATTACGTCATACCACGCGGTATCAGACAAAGAAGATAATCAAACTCCAGAGGGGGAATCAAACTGCAAAAACGGCCTATGATCCCGCCTATGAAGGGTGGCTTCAGGACACTGAACATGTGGACATCGGGGGAACACCACAACTTCCCCAAAGAGTACCTTGTGATAGGCAACTGGTCTACTCAAGACAGGTGGCGTTGATACTAGACTTCACCGAAGTAAAGTGAAATGGGACACCTTCATTTCTGCAGCAAGACCGAACCTATCAGCCTTAAGCAGACTTCTACCACAAGACACCTACGTCTCTTCACAGCAGAGTTCCAGTAAAAGGTTTGGCCAAAGATACCTCTTGCAGGAGTATTGGCGAAAAGATCTTCTCCCCGCAGTCTTGGCGTTCTAAACCATTCCTTTTCTTCTAGCTTCTCATTTATATATTCTTGAATTCACGTGGTCATCGAGATAGTTACATACACCAACCAACCAGGACAGACACACCAGAAGCCACACCTCATGTTAACTACAAGAACATGCCCCTAAGTGGACATCTCGAGTGGACAAAAGCTACTTTCTGCCCCCTGGTGGTCGACACTACATGTTAGCAACTTCCTTCTGATGCGTAATCTCCCCCTCCTTAACTAACCCAAACCTGTGGATTGGTCACACCTAGAATCTATGGTGCAATCTCTTTGACTCACCAGACCACAACTCGTGACAACAGCGTTCCACTGGACCCCATAAAGGCATTGGAAGTGCAGAAGACCAAGAACAACCTCAAGAAGAAGAGTGAAGGAGATAAAGTATGTGAACCACACATGGGGCATGCTGGAAAGGATGGCAACAGACAGCTGTAGAAGACCCTTGTTGCTGCCCAATGCACCATAGGGCATAAAGGGGAATGAATGAATGAATTTAAGTACAGAAACAGAATGATTATATATATATTGGTTTCTATATTTCAATGATAGATTTTCAGTTTCTTTTTCATTCTCTTTGCAAAATGTGCAGAGCATATGGTGACTGGCTGTGTGAAAGGTAAGGTTACATCAGTAGACTGGAGAAAGAGACTTGACATAGGTGAGAGAGCATGTTTCTGTGTGTGCCTGTATGTGTGCGTATGCACTGTGTGTGCCTGCATGTGTGCTTATGCCTTGTGTGTGCATGCATGTGTGGGCATGCATGTGAATGTGCTTACATGCATCTGCAAGTGATCACTCTAGCAAGTGTAGATTAGCAGAAATGGAGTCACTGTTCTTTTTCATGGTATGTTAATGGGATAAAACGTTTACATAGTAATTTCTACTCATCAGCAAAGAATGTTGAAATACTTTATTTTCTAATATACTGTAGCCTTACAATAAGAAAGTTATAAAATATGTGAGTCTTTGCCTCAGATGCACTTAATCAAGTTAATGACATCTGTTAGTATTATGAAAAAGAATTGAGAATACCACCAAAAGACTGGTCTGACAAGGAGTTTAAATTGGAAAACGAAAAACCCAAAGTGTTAAAAATACTGTCTCTCTCTTCCACTCCAGTATTGCAGGTGTAAACTGTACACAATTACTGATCTCACTCAAGCTTTACCTGTTGAGTATGATTTATGTTTATCAGTTCTTATCTAAATCCCTTTGCTTCGTATCAGATGTATGTCCTTGGTAAACAGCCAGTTCACCTTACCCACCATGCCTGAGGTAACTTATCTCTAAATCTACACAAGGCCATGACTTCTGTTCTTGTCCTATTTTGCCACAGCAGAATAGTTCTGTTAACCCAAAAGAAATGACTGCCAAATAAGTATACAAATTATAATCATAAAGACAATGCAGCCCAGTTCTTTGAGGCTTGAATGAACAAGGGGCAACGGCTAATGAATTTCACACACACACACACATTATTAGCTATGAGAAAAAAATTATGAAAATTGTATGAGGTGTTTTGGAAACCAGCTGAATGTTATTGTTAAACTTTAAACAAAAGGGTGTGTTCATGTTATGTTTCTTACTTCAAGTCACACAATATCCATTAACATTTAGTAGTTGCCAGCCTGAAGCCTGATTGATGATTCATTTATAAAGTTTAGAATTTCTAAAACAGAACCTTAAACAAGACCACTTTTTAAAAAGTATTCCCTGATCTGAATATATGTCTAAAAAATGTAGTACTTATGAGATTGGTGATGAACATCACTTTTCATCTGTGACTTCTTTAAGATTGAGATAGCTAAGTTCAAGCTAAGCTCAAGATGACCTGAGATTTTTATTGGAAAAATCTCAGTTCTTCAGTTTTCAATCGAAGTGTCCTTTTAGGAAATATAAAAAGGCATTACAAAAGTTTGTTACATTTCTTTATATGCTCATAATAAATGAGATGATTAGAAACTGTATTCTCTTAAAGTAACTGTATTCTATACTTCTTTCCCCACCCTCAGCCTTCTTAATTTTTAAGGTTCAAGCACATTCTATCCAATATACACTTGCATGAGTTTTGGAACTGCTAGATAACTTGTTTTGCCAAATGAAGTGTTACATTTCTCACTATCTCCTGGCACTCACTTTCCACTCCTTATTTCTTTTCACCCCCTTCCCAGTTCTCTGTGACTGCCTTGGTGGTCTAGTGGTTAATGAATCCACTTCTGGGGTGGGAAGTCAGTGGCCCGCACCCTGGATGAGTCATACCAATAACTTACACATTGACAGTCTAGTAGCTGTCAGTGTCATGCCAGACGCCTGGCACTATGGGGAACAGTACTAGGACTGGCTGGCCTGGTGGCAGTATAATGTGACTGGGTGGGACTGAAGCCTGTGTTGTGACAGCAGTTCCACGTGTGGCAGCACGTTAACTTGTCTAAGCAACAGCATCCTGATATGCACCTAGTTTGTGAGGTTAAGCAGCAAACAACCAACTAACCCCAGTTCTCTGCATGCCCTCTTGGGTTCAGAATAAAACTTGCTTTGGCTTGCCATGCCTTGCTTACACAGCCCCATGAGGACAAGAAGCAGTGATTCTCAAAGCCTTTTTGCATATAGTTGAAGCTGCCTAATCTTCAGATTAATTCGGTATGGTTCTAGATGAACTGATGCCAGTATGGAATGTATTTCAGAGGAACTTGCTGAAGGTAACATACACAATTTTTTTTACTTCTCTGGGAACTACTATCAGTACGAATTTTCAGAAATCAACAATAAACCACTTTCACATTCTAGTAATTAATCCAAAATACCATTATACAGTGTACTAAAGAAATTACCTCTTGATGTGCTTGAACACTACATATTTCAGTGGTCAACATCTAAAATAGTCAACAGAAAATCCAGGCAACAGCTACTTGTGTCATAATCTTCTAGCTCCAGAATGCTTAGACTACTATTGCTACTGCTAGTCAATAAATACATGAAGCACATTTGAATCTGACTAAAACTGTTAAAAGTAAAACTTTTCAAACTTTGGCTGGCCTGAAGTTAAACTACCTGTTCATTTCAACTTCATTTCTGCAGAAGAAGAAAAACGAAAGCCATTCTTACCCTGATGGTGTTGAGACCTCCTCTTCCTCTTCCTCATCTTCTGTGTCATGTTTGATTACATGTTTCTTCTCAGCACTGCAATCACTATTCAAGGAAGATGCCCCATCTCCTCCTGGACGCTGTTCACAAGCTATCCGTACTTCCTTAAACTTCCTCTCCATGCTTGGTTCTTGGATATTTTTCTTGTGGCTAAGAGCACTATGTGGGGCAGCAGGAAGTTTCCATGTAGTTTCTAGCGCTTTGCTGGGCATTGGATTGTTTCTAACATTGTGGGTAGCTAGGGCACTCCCTTTAAAGGTCCCCTCTACATGAGTGATCATGCTTTTGAGGTGAACAGTCTGTGGTTCTTGTTTGCTATGGCATCCACCTCCCTGGTGGTGACCTTGCCCTTTTCCACTGACAATGGATGATGCAGAAAAGCTTGAGTGAAGTTTGGATGCTTCAGTAATCTTGGTAACTGCTGATGATCTCTCCAAGTTAACCACTGTAACTAAAGACGCAGGTAATATCTTGCCAGAAGTGGAACTGACTGACGACTGACTATTGACAATGCTGTGTGATTTGTTTGCACTGCCTCCAGGTGTCAAGGCATCTTTATGAATGGTACTATTACCTTCAATATATGACTTTGTGGATGTGTAGGTATTAGAGTTCCATGTACCTGAGCCAGTGGAATGGGACTTGTTGCTACTTCCTGCTACTGTCTTAACTATGTGTGTGCCATTATTGGAAGTGACAGGAGGAACCACTGGCTTTTTGTTGTGCAAAGTCTGGACCTTTTCCATGCTATTCAGCTTCTGGTTAACCTCTCCAGCGAACTGCTTTGGACTAGGTGAGTTTCCATGCTGTGAGGTAGAGTCACCAGCTCCCTTTGAGCCTTCATGCATCTTCTGTGGTCGTGATGTCGCGTTTGGAGTTGAGTCTTTGCGTAAGCCACTCTGGGGACGCATGAAGGTGTTGTGCTGGAGTGAACTACCTGAATAATGATTATGTGTAATGCCATGATCACTTGGAACATTTTGGACGTGGGACAAACTTGCTGAAGAGCTTGTTAAGACACTGGCCATGTTAGAAGCCATAATTTTTTTCCTTCGTTTCTGCAAGTCATCACTTGCTTCTTTAGCACTAAGAGGCCGATTGTATGGGCTGTTCGTGGGTTTTGTTGTGCTGCTCTGAGAAGTCCTGGCCTCATAAGCCACTCTTTGATGTTGTACACTCACTCCTGTTATACTGGCATGAGAGTTAGAAAGGGAAGAATTAAATGTTACAGCATTTTGTGATGAAAATGGGTTATTTCTGTTTTCCTGTTGATAAACAGCTGCTTCTGTCTGACTGTGAAGCTCAGAAGGTCGGACCAATGAAGTATCATATCTGAGAACAGGCTTTTCTGCTTTTGTTCGTAGGGGGAGCTCCTTCTTCAGGGACAGTCCCTCTAGACTGTTCTGCAATAGCTCCACAGACTTGTAGAAATTCATTTCTGGGGTGGCACTGGCCTGTCTCTTTGAAAAATGTGGTCAAGCCTGTCATGTCAGATGCTGGAAGGGAAACAAAGTGTAATTACCGATATAACTATCATATAAAACAATACAGAATTTTTAAAGTAGCACATCCCCAATCTGAAAGGATCAATGTTATACGGATTTAAATAATGCCACCTCTAAAGTCAGCCAATTTCAAGTATTCCAATTCCTTCTATAGCATTTCAACTCAACTTGACATTAAAATACCTACAAAATGAAGGCTAGAAGTAATATGCCATTTATAAAATGCTAATCATGGTTGCAAAAAAATGTGAGGTCCATATAATGAACATACACCAGGAATTTATACCAAGATACTTTTTAAAAAAATCAGTGGTCTGTTTAAATGGATGCAGTTTTCTGAAAAAATAAATGATCCAACATCTACTTCCTTCTCTGCTACCTTGACTGCCTTGCTTGATTGCTTGAGGGTTAAATGGTTCTTTTTAATCTCAATAGTTTAATACTTTCCAACTCCTTGAGTTTTGATTATGAGTGTGATATTTGTAAATCATAAGCAGATTCATTTCAAAAGTATTCTGGCGCCAATATTGTCACAGTATGCTAAACGGTGACTGATTCAGTGACTGCACGCCTGACTGCTGCATGAATACTCAAAACTGCACATTCCTGCATAAGATATTCGACACATGCTATATAAGTAGTACTGTGATACTGATAGTGATAGACTAAGTGTAAGTGGCCGAAAAGTATATAATTTAGCTGTGCCTCATGTGATCGAAGTCGTCCACCGAAGTCTTGACGACTCTTTGTCTGAAAAATTCATTAGGGGATGGTAAATATTTAATAAAAGTGTAATTACTCACCTCTCAGACAGCTAATGTTGATCTGATGGAACACCCACACTTCGGCGCCAGTCGATATTCCGCACGCCGTCCATTGATCAACACTGTCTGATGCTTAGATACATGCAACGAGTAGACTTCTAGGTGATCCAATCCGCATTGGGTTAGCAAGCTGCCAGCCAATCACCGTTATCTTACGTAGGGTGCCTATAGGCCAGTAATGCTAATGGTTCGTGGGAGCTGGAGGGTACTGTGTCTGGCGCAAGCAGAAAATATAATCTTTGTGTTTAGTCTTCTAAGTTAATAAAAATCGCTACCACGTAAAATTAATATGTTTATAATTTTGTTTTATGTCATTTTAAGACAATAAGCTCAAAACTGATTTAATGTTAATGTAACAATTCGAATAAATTATTTCTCCCGCGAGATACTACATTGCTTGCATGTAGGAAACGCTTTATATAGTTAAAGGGCACAGATGTTCCGTGGGAAAAGCTTTAAAAATGGAAGAAACTGTTGGCATGATCCCTGAAGCCAGCACCTCTTACTATACTTATGATTAACCATTTGTTTGCTGACTTGACATTCGCCTAGATTATACAGAAAAATTTCTACCTTTTGGAATACAGTTTGATCCCCTCTCAATCTCATTTGCATATAGCCTGCTTAATCTAACGTTTTCGTATTTTTCTCCACAATATTTAAAAAAAAATGTAGTTATGGTAGTGCTATATTCTACAGAGGCACACAAAATCTACTGAGGTAAAATAAACGTCAAGACACAAGTCACAGTTATGTTGCTGCACCACCAACAGCACAAAAAAGTAGAATGCTTTTATTTTTAAAAGTCTCAGCTCGTGCGTGTGCGTGTAGCCTTTTATCACAAGAACCATACAAATAAAATCGAGGTTCTATATATAGGAGATCTGAACAACTGAAATTTCTCTGCCATGGGATTTCACCAACAGGTATATCATATGCCCTCTGCTTGCACCATAAAATATGCTCTCTTAGGGTCACCACTGAAAACCTTGCAGTTTCCTGAAAGATCTTTGCTGCCTATAACCCCCTACACCCCTCCCCTAACCCCCACCATAACTCCTACCACTATAACCCCCACCCCTTACCCTACCCCTCTCTCCTCCCGAAACATCCCACCTCTTGGTCCCTCCCCCTACCCCCCGAAACATAGCTTGTCATTTGATTGGCTCCAGTGAATTAGAGCTTTTACGTGCTGCATCAGCAACATATCCAAAAGGAAACTTGAAAGCGTACGGATGATAAGTCACCTCAATGATTCATAAACGATACTGCTGACATGGTCTTATATGGCACTAAAATACTAAATATACCATATAATCTATCTTTGTCTTTATGACCAAATCTAAAATTCCAGAGCAAAAAGAACACCTTAGTTTGGTGGTGAGTACTGATATACATAAAATAAAGTCCAGCCGAAGAGCATACGTTTACTCCACACTTGTTCCAAACTACCAAATTTGGTGATAGCACCTTACTGAGCATGCGCACATCGATCTTCCACCTCTGACCTCACTTCCGGCCCGGCGACGAGCAAGGAAGTAAAGTTTCAGTGTAACTGTCAAAGTGTTTGGGTCTGGGCAGCTTCAGATTAGACATCACTTTGGAGAAAAGCAATGACTTCTAAAAGCAAAATTCCTGTTATTACACAAAGTAAGTTGTGCACTCTATAGATAACTCATATTTACTGTCGTTTATGCTGTTATACAGCTTATAGTCAACAGAAAGTGCAGACGACAGAGGTTTCAATGGGCGTCTTAGTCAAGTTAGTGGTAGATTACTAGTCTTTGGTTTGGTCATCATTCCATCTGCTCTAGGGCATGACAGCTTGATGCATTAGAGTGAGCAGTATGTAACGTTTATGTTTGTGAAATGAAAAGATAAGAGTAATAAAAGTTTGCACTGTCTTCAGAAATATATCTTCAATCTTGTATTATACTTATAGTTGTATATATAATACAATACAATTTTAGCAGACGTGAGACGTGGCTCGATTTGACAGACGCCGAGACGGTCATTATTATTATATATAGAGGGTCGATACATGGCAGGAGTGATTCAATCACTGATTGTTTCAAGGGAAAGAACCGATGAGTTTTAAAGAAGCACTGTACACACATGATGGATTAAACTGGATGCATTATTTGATAGATCCGGACTCACAAAATGCAAATCAAACAGTTAAGCAGACACGTAGATGCACATCCACAAATCTCCTGTAACTTTGTGTAAAGATTCAAGATAATATGAATTATTAATATAAAAGGCAAACCTGCCACTTGACACATCTCCAGCAGTCAAGAGCATGCCTACAAGGACATAGATTGTTTTTGCAGAGATTCAGCTAGCTTATCAAACACTTTATAGAATGTAGGTTTAGATAATCATAGCAGTTGTGCTTTTGTCAGCTTTGTTGAGAGTTATATTAGATCATAGTAAATTTGCTAAAGATTTAATACTTAATTCTACTTATGTAACCTGATGTATATAACTGACTGTTACAGAGAAGGTGTTTGCTGCCCTTCCAACTGCAGAAAGAGGAAAACCAGTAAAGATCACTGGAGATCCCAAGGGAGAAAACTTCTTATACTGCAATGGCCAAAGTGTTTTCATTAGAAATATTCAGGTTTGGTTCTTATAGTTTAATACTTTTGTTTGATTTGTTTGGCACAAGGTTTTAGTTGCATTCGTTGCTGATCGTGCAGTCTCCGCAGCAGAAATGCAACTCACATAAGTGCAAGATTTGGTTAAGTGTAACTTTTTTTCAGGGAATGGAATTTTTGCTACAGAATTGGTTCGGATAAAAACTGATAACTCTGAAATATCTGTGGTGGATGAGTGCTGCTTCAGGTGTCAAAAAAGTGTGATCTTATTTCGCCACTGTGATTACCCCTGATGCTCACTGAGAGCACCTGTAAATGACAACTGTTCAGATCACTCATGCATGATGACCACTATTATTTGCTAACACTGAGACAGACACTGAGGTAGACCCCTTGTCTGACATGTTTTGTGACACCAGACGTGACATCAAGGCACTCAATGATTGTGACAGAGATGAGGCCATGGTTATCTCTTAGAAGAGCCATTTGCTAAAAGATGGAAAAGAGAGGAGGCAGAGCATGAAGTGACATTCATAAAGTCACAGGATGCAATGCAGGCAATGGACACCATCAACGCATCAACAAGTTGTATGACACTGTGGCCACATCGGAAACAGCTCTCCTGAACGCTCCACAATCTCCATGACACAAAGGGAGTTACAAAACACAAAAATTCAAGACAGGACACCCCGTATTAATTTAATTGAGCTGTCTTGAAACGTACTGATGCACCTTTAAAATAGTAAGTTTTGCTATGGACTTACACCTCCAAGAAAACAATTCCAACCCTTCAGATAACTGCAAGCTCATACCAATCCACACAACAATATCAAATCATGTACATCTTAACCATAATTGCAAACTGGGTCAGAATCCACCCCATCCAGAACAAGAATCACCAGTATAAGAAATTAAAGCGCAAGAGGAAAACAAAAATCACCAGTTACTGCAAATCTAGTTGATACGGATACTTAATTCCTTTTAAGGGCCTTCATCTTCAGCCGCTCTCACTCATACTTCGAACATCTCATTCACTTCTGCAGAGTTTCACCATTCTACTGCACTATATTTAAACTAATATATCAATACAATCACACACCAGGAATGTTATCAAAGTACTCAGTGATGGAATCCATTAACCTTCGATACATTAGTGTCGCTATTTCACCCAGTTTAGTTCATTTGAACGTTTAGGGCACCTTCCCAAAAGTCTAACTTCTCCTCTTGCAGTCAGTCGACAAGTTTCAACAAAGTTCAGATAATGTCCGGTCTGACCTGACCTGGAAGAGGTTTGCTTTCTACACACCTACATTTGAAAGTTTTGGTACATGCATTTCTAGACTCTCCAATGTCTTGCTGGAACAGTGAGGATCAATGGACTACTCGGATCAATCTTGTCTCGGTTGACCTCCAATACGCCTGGTAATCCATGGGAGCGGAACAGCACCACACATCAAAGATAATCCACAACAGCGGTGAACAGCAAAGATAATCCACAGTGGTAGAACAGTGCCAAACAGCAAAAGTAATTCCCAGGAATACAGCAAGCACCAAATTGTCACTGACGAATTACCAAGGAATGAGACGACTCAGATAATGTCCCACCATGGGAAGATAAATCCACAGAGGATGCGTGCCAAAAGATTGCTTCTGCTTCAATCGAGAGTCTCCAGGGATGCTCTCTTCTTGTCCCTTTTCTCCACCTTTTTTGCGTCTCTTTTTTCCCCTTCTCTTCTTTTCTCTGCTCCTGTTTCGTCTCTCTCCCACTGTTCTCGTCCATTCTCCGCTTCTGTTACGCCTCTCTTCCACCATTCTCTTCCATTCTCCACTCCTGTTTCGTCTCTCTCCCACCATTCTCTTCCATTCTCCACTCCTGTTTCGTCTCTCTCCCACCATTCTCTTCCATTCTTCGCTCCTGTTTCGTCTCCCCCACCCTTCTCTTCTTTTCTCCGTCTCTTTTTATCTACCCTTCTCTCCCTTTCTCTGCCTCCCTCCTCAAAACTCCCTCTTCTGTTTATACCTCTGAACTTTGCTTGGTCTTTGACATGACTCAAACGCTGTAACGAACTCTGTTCACCGACAATTTCCCCCCCATGAGAAAAGTTAGTTAATGTAGCTTGGCAGGGTTCTCTGCTCCATGACAGTCGTCCTGGTTAAAAGGATGCCACTCAGCTGAGCAGCTTCCAGATGAATCTGGCTTTCACTACTTGCATTGTATTTTCTACTGGAGACCCATCTTCTTCCAGAGCTGAGATGTTCTGAATGTCTCTCGTCTGCATTTCTGTAGCTTTGAGGTTTTGGCAGTGAAGAGTAGCTAACCCTTTGCCCAACCCTCCTTCTTTCTCATCCAGGCTGGGAGTGGCCATGGTGGAGTTATGATTCTGCATACTGTAGTAATACTTGTTTGAATATAAAGCTCAGTTGCTGCATTTGTTTGTAGTGCATCTGTTCTAAAGAATTTTGTATATTAAAATTTTTCACTTTACCATATTTCAGGAATTGTCCAAGGTGGATATATACACAGAACACTCCAAAACAACTACTGTTGCACGTTACTCACCATCTCGGTTCTACATTGCTTCAGCAGGTACTAAAAACAATGTTTTGGGACGTCTGTCCCAAAAACAGTGCAAACATGGACTATACAATTTTGTGGAAAATTAAAATCTGTAGTGCACTGAGAAGAAACTGAATCTATTGAGACATCCATTAGAAGTCTGGAAAAACGAGTAAATATTTTGGATTGATTTATCCATATATTTTATTTTTTAACAATTGGTGGATGATTTGTATAAAAAGATTTCCCATCCACTACCCAGAAAAGGCTCTCTTACTTCTGTGTTACAAGTCTGCCTTGCTTTATGATTTTAAGTCGCTAGATCGTAGCAAAGTGTGTTCGGAGACTTGATTGGAGTGGATTAATCAACATCACAAACAATCGTGAGTTACAAGTGCATTGTTTTGTCACACCAAGAATCACATTGTTTTTCCAAACCATGAAGTTGAGTTACAGAACCTGAAATTTTATAGGATGAGATCATTTCCAGATGAAGAAGAAAGATATACAAAATTATGTTAATGCATGTAAAAATTAATGATATTTTAATTTTTTCATTCTGAGGTTTCCACAAAGTTTGATAAGAGCCATTCCAAACAATATTTCAGAGTGAAGGCACTTTAAAAAAATCTGTGCACTTTTATTAAAATCACTTTATTTTAAATTATAAATTCATGCACTGATACTTCAAACTGTTTGGTCATTCTTCATTTGTTATATGTGCTTCTCCTTTTTAAGACCCTGTTTTGGAGGTTTCGGCAATGTTGTAAAATAGAGGTTCTGCTGTATGAAACCAAAGATGAGCAACAACGGCCATGAGCTGTATAAGCACTTGGGCCTGTCACCTGTTGCTGTACTGAAGTCACAATTTAAAGATGGCAAACACGAATATATATTTTTAGGTTCTATCGACACTGACTTAAGGAAGGCTTTGTTTGCTGAAAGTAGTTTGTAAACATTAGATTTAGATGATAAAAAAATGCTAATGAACTGAGGTGTCAAGGAGATGGGGGTGGGTGTAGGGTGTAACTAAGGGCTGTGACAGGAGACCTTGAAGTCGTCAATTTAAAAGAAGGCAGGACTACACTTAGACCTCAGCCATACCCACAGAAAAGAGTTTCTTTTTTTGAGGCTGACTGGTCTGACGTGAGTTCTTATAGGTAGCCTGGGAACAAAGACTGATTAACTGAGGAGAAGTAGGTGGGGGTGGGTGGGTTGGGGGTTATGAAAGCAGGCTTTGAAGAAGTCTGCAATCAAAAGAAGCCAGGGGTACTGTTACCACGCTCCACACTAAATAACTGGCTTTTTTTTGGTTACAACTAAAGTCTTCTAGAAAAGCCTATAATGTAATAGGCAGTGCTTGATATTTTTATGTAAGTTTTGAAAAAGGTACTTACCTGTAGTAAGAAGCTAAGACACACTAAGTGGCAAATTGAATTCATGGATCTTGTTTCATATAATTTGCAGGAGAGAATTTCTGCAATGTTCTTAAGCCTCCAAAATGTTTAGGGCCCCAGATAAGGAGAATGAAGCTTTTATCCTTAAAGATCTGTAAGGAATACGGAAAAAGCAGTGACAGTATTACACGAATCAGTTATATAAAATATGTTTGCTTTTAGATGGTCTGCAGTTATCTGTTCAGCTGAAATTTTGCTTCACTTGCTCACTCACTCAAAATCGTACTGACATACTGATTTGAGGATAAGATTTTATAACAAATTAAAAAAAATTATTTGTGCTGATAGATGTGACAGGAAAAATTCGAATTTGGGACACAGTCAACCCAGAACACATTTGTAAGGCTGAGTATCCTGCTCTTGGTGGAGCAATCTTGGATCTGGACTGGTCACCAGACAGCCAACG
The DNA here is from genome assembly GCA_004794575.1 of Lanistes nyassanus. Taxonomy (NCBI): domain Eukaryota; kingdom Metazoa; phylum Mollusca; class Gastropoda; order Architaenioglossa; family Ampullariidae; genus Lanistes; species Lanistes nyassanus. Next base: position 314,873 of record SMGT01012336.1, read on the forward strand.
CATTGTAGTCTGTGGTGCTGGACGTGAAAAGTAAGCAGAGGAATTAGGTCAAATTTCTTGTTTATAACTGGTTGTGTAAAGTATTGGTTGTTTCATAAATACTTGTTTTAGTAATCTTATGCTGTCTTTGTAGTTTGGATGTTTAACAATGTTGCTGTATTCTACCAGCAATTCATTAGTACTAGGTATTAATATAAATACGTGATGTTTTCTACTAGTTCAATGTTTGCTCAACACCTAAAGAGTTATAACTCTGCATTGTTAAGAAAGCTTACCCTAAGGTTTCTGAAATAGCAGGGATCAGCCTGGCAGAAAAGGAAGATGGGTCAACTGAGCACTTCCACCACATTTTGATGGGCCAGTAGTTTCTCGGTGACATGAAGTAGCATCCAACATAAGCAAAAAATATTAAATTGCCTCAAAAATAAAAATTAAAAATAAATGTCCATGAAAGAGATGATAATATATTTCAAGACTTGCCAGCAATGAAATAATGAAAGTTAAAGAAGACATGTTTATGATCAGCTGAGTTCATCTTCTGTCAGATAACCACTGACTGCTTCACATTTGTATAAAACTCGAAACGATGATGCTAGGTAGCCATTCACAAGTGATTTGTGTGTGTGGTGGGAAAGTGCTTCCATCTTATGGCAATTTTGGATGATTCGTGAGTGAGAAGAGTTAGGCAGTTTGTAAAGTATTCTCTATGTGAGGAAGGCGCTTTTGGCTTTAGTGGGAATTATTTGCTTCCTGCCTCATGCACTAGGAATCTCCTAGCTTTCCATGAGCCAGTATAGTGCATACTTCTGCATCGTTCAAACAAAGCTCTTGCAAGCAAGAGACATTTCATTTTGCATTTTCAGTCACAATCCTCTAACACATACAGCCATTGGATGGCACACATGCACCCAAAATCGATGGACTGTTTGACACATGGAATTCGGATGGGACATTTTCTGATGCGATGTGCCAGTGGCCCAGGGCACTTCGTAAAACAATCCCTGAAGTAGATGCATGCAACATTGACAGGATTTTGTGTTTGTGTGACAATTATGGGCCATCCACATTGCATAGATGCCCTTATGCGAATCACTATGGTGCTGGTTGCAGTTATGTGCAGTTGTGGTCATTGTGTAGGTATGTGTGACAACATGTTTTTATTAACCTATGGTTTTTAGACTAGCTCTGGGAGGCAATGACAAAAAGAGATTCTGGCACTAATGTGTCCTTAGTCTGGCCAAATATAGAAACTTGGTGGGTTTGAGGCAACATGGAGAAAACTCCAGGATAACACGGGTTCACTTGTAAGGTAATCATGCATATAATGTCAGACAGAAGTCCTCATGATGGAGTATTGAGAATTGTATTTGACTAGGGATTAAGTGAATTGTGCAGCACTAAATCTATATTGTTTACAGGGTGCATTTAGTTTTGTAATGAGCAGTATGCAAAGTGAAGTGATCAAGATGCCATATAAAGGGTTATCAGGAAAGTGTTTTTAAAAAAGCCACAAGACCATGAAGACACATGAACTGTTTTAGATAACTGAATATTATATCGAAGGTTTTTTGTCCTATTTCAGGGTGAGCTGAAAAATCAAGATATGGACTCTAGGTTTTATTTAGTTTTCTGGTTATAATTATGCCTCTTTTTTATGGTTTCCATGGCTTTTTTGCATTCTTTTTGCTTCATCTTTTCATTTCTTTTCTCTCTTGTTCCATCTTGTTTTGAAAGCTTTTTTTCTGTAAAGTGAAAATGGTCCTAGATATGCTGATTTACTATATTGTATTCAGCATCAGTGTTTTGTTGATGAATGTTCTGTCCACTGGCACTATTTGTGTAGGCATTTCCTACTCTTATGTAAATGATTTTAATCTAAGGGAAAAACCTGTGGACTTGTTTTTTTTTATGCTGACATGATGTGCAGGCTTGCCCATGTTTTTGCAATGGAAACGGGGACTTCTGTGGGGGAGATAATTGGACATGCCAGCAAAGTCAACACTTGCTCGTATCGACAGGCTCGGCCTTTTCGGATTGTGACAGCAAGTGAAGACCGGACTGTTGCACTGCATGAAGGACCTCCTTTCAAGTTTCTAAAAAGCTTTCATGTAAACTATCAATGATTATTGTTGTTTTTATTTATTACAATATTCCCTGCTAAGTTTTAAGAAGTGTGTATGTGGTGGTGGCGAAGCTGATCTGCATTGTTCAGTTTTCAGTTAAAGGGAACAGCCATCAGTAAAAGGGAAGACTTGCAGTTATTTATGAAAACATATTAATGTAATTCATGCATAGAATTATTTTTCAACAACAAATACAGATCCACTGTCCCACCCTGTTCTACATCGGTGAGACAGAATGCACCCGCTTCACAGAACATCTAGCCAACACTAAACCTGCAGAAACACACAAGTTGCATGGCATTTCAGTACACCCCCACACACAGCTGACAACATGAAGGTCTGTGGTATCTGGAAAATGAAGGGCGACTCCATTGACCGTAAGAATATGGAGTCCTACTTCATTACCCATTTTTGCACCATGGCACCCACAGGACTCGACCTTAAACACTGACTCTTCCCCTCCCTCCTTTTCCCTTAACCCCCTCACCCCTCCTCTCTCTTTTACTTTTTCTGTCACCTCCCTCCCACTCTCTCTGTCTTGCACACCGACGCCCCCTTACCTGCGCTTTTCTCTCTCTTCCCCACCCACTCTCCACCCCCACCCTTTTCTACCCTTCCCACCTTGCGATTGGCTGCCCCTCACTTTGCTGACGTTGCTCTCCTAGCTCGAGCCATCCCGGCTGACAGGGCTTTTTAGCCTTTTTTCAAAAATTCATAAAAAATAACCAAAAACAATAGAAAAGTTATTTAAACTTGGTTGCAAACATCAGTAAACAAAGAAAACTCATGTCTTACTGTGTTTCTTGGACTTTGTTCCATAATTTATAAATCCTTTGATGGAAACACAACTGAAGTTGAAGTAATCCAAAAGCGCTCACGATTCCTTATACACAGTCTGTACGATACTGTTTACACCACGTGCTCGCTCGTTTTTCTCTTTGTAATCACTCTCTTGGGCCTTTCAGGCACAAATACTTTTGTCTTCATCCACTTTATCACAGTAAATTTCCAAAACAATGTCATTTTCCTCATCAGCGTGTCATTTGAAGAGTAAATCTAGCATTTCTCGAGTGACAGAACACATGTGGATGCACACGACACAGCCATTTTTCACTCGCTTGGAATTCTGGTCGAAAACCGGTTTAAACTTAGTAAAAGGGAAGCAACTCGTGAAGAAATGATTCAGCTTTCGAATGTAAGAGTTCTTTACCTTGGACGATTAGCAATTCCCCATAAATAAATCGTCAAAGTGTGTGGATTATCTTCATCATTCGTCATAAGTGTGGCCTATGCTGCATAAAGTTTACTCATCACACGTGACGAATGAGTTCCCGTCTTACTCACTGTCCCTTGGTAATTCTCCTGCTATGCAGCCCACACGCCACATCTGCTGCAGCTAAGTCTTTTCGTTTTGTGATGAAGTGGTGGTGCCCGAAACATGTATATTGTCTTCGTCTTTGTCCTTTTCTAGCTTGGTCCAGTTCCCTTGTTTTAAATATAAATGCTGTTAGTAGTCTTTATATGATCAGAGTACAAAGCTGTTCTACATCTGTTTTCATCTACCACAGTGATGAAACAAGATCTTTGTTGCCTTGCAGAATCACTCAAACTTTGTGAATGTAGCAAGGTATTCCAAAAGTGGAGATATATTCATCAGTGGAGGTGCAGATGGAAGGGTATGTTTATAAATACTTGTAAAATATGTTTATCTATTTGATTATCTCAGTCCTGCAGGCTGTTGAAATTCATTGCTATAAAGGCCTGTCATAGCGAGCAACATGAAATGAGTTTGGCTAGAGCCAGTGCAAACATTAGACAAATATTTTTAAAGAGAAAATAAATATTTGGGAGTATGTTTATAAAATTATGTATTCTTTGATGGGTGCAAGTTTTAGCTCGCACTGTAATAGAAAAACTGACTTTTAAAAAGAAAGAATGTAAGAAAATGGACGTATCTTCTTTTTCTTTTTCTTTTTTAGAGAAATAGATTTCCATCTTGCAGATGGAAGAGCTACACCCATGCTCTTTTTATCAAAATTTATGTCTTTTAAACCTGTGTTAAGTGGAATAACTGTATGTGCAATTTTATATGCCATTTTTTTCTTTTTGAGACTGTGACAAAAGTTAAGCTTACGCTATTTAAGCAGCATATTGATGGGTTGTAAAGGCTGCTCAGCCAGAATTTTTAAGGATTGCCTGGAAAAGATTAAAGTATCAGATCATACTTGTCTGTTTACAGCTATTCAAGTTTGAAGGGAAATCTGGCGATGAGCTGGGAGAAATAGGGTCACCGGCTCATAAAGGTGGCATTTATGATGTGAGCATTTCATCGATTCTATTTTACACCATCCACAATTCATGACAAAATATATCACTAAGTTTGAACATCTGATCTGATTTCAGTTGTGCAGATATGCCCACTAACCATAAATGAGTTCTATTTTTCAAAGGCTTGAGATACTTGCACAAAGTAACCTGTGCTTGGGTGACCATGCAGAAAAGAGATTTGGAAGAGATACCAGTTTCAATAAAGCAGATATTTGAAAGGGATCCCAGTGTCCGTAAAACGTGTGTAACTCAATATGTAGCCTGACCAGTATGATGATAACCACCTGTCATCACCTTATAACAGTGATGGTTGTAACGATATGGCATACAGAGTAGCACCAGGGCATGCATTATATGTTGCTTGTACTACTTTGAGACAACTTTTTAAAATCTTACCGATTGTATTTTTGATACCAGCTGGCATTCAGCCCAGATGACAAAAAGATCTTGTCTGTTTCTGGTGACAAGACTGCTAAAATATTTGACGTGCAATCAGGGAATCTCATCCAGTGAGTTATAATGTTTTATATTTTCACTTTTTGATTTATACTTACGAGCCTGCAAGAAGTCTAAAAAAATGTGCTTTTATTTACCTAAATACCCCTGACTTGCATGTGGCTACCTCCCTCCGTCCAATACCTCCCTTACATATGAATGTACAACATTAACATTGCATATATTGCGGAATCCTGATGTGCATTTACACATCTTTAACAGCCACAAATTATCTAGATTTTGAAGAAAGATAAACAGATAGATGAATTTTCTTTGAGATGAAATTACCTTGTACTTTTTTTAGATGCTGGTTAAGGTTTCAAAATCAACGTCCTTTTTTTTTGCATGGAAAAAATGGGGAGTTAATGTGTAACATTTTAGTTTCCTTAAAATGAGAACATTTGTCATAATGTTATTTATACCAGTTACTACATCTTGAGAACAAGTAACATATCATTTTTAAAGGATATTTTTTTAGATCTGAATGCAATTGTACATATGTGAATGTGTGTGTGTGTGTGCACGTGTATGCATGGGCACATCCGTGTGCAGAGAGTTTGTTCTGGGTGACAAGGACTGGCAGGACATGCAGTTGGGCTGTTTGTGGCAGGGCTCAAACATCATCACGGTCAATGCTCGTGGTCACCTAATATTCCACAGCCTGGAGACACCAGAGCAACCACTCAAAGTCATGAAGGTAGGGTCCTGCTGGCGATCTCACACTATTCTGATCAACAAGTAGTGTGGAGACAATGTGATATCAATTCGCAAATTGGCAAAGAAAATTCGATGTAGCATAAGAAGTATTTCAAATAGCATCTTTTAAGGTTTGGAGACAGAGTAGTGCACTTTGGTCTCACAGTTGCAAGGCAGTACTGTAAGGTGTTCTAGTGCTGGGTGAGTGTAATGACAGTTGAGAGCATTATAAGCCATTGTGTACAATAATGTCTGCAGGGTCACATGAAGCCCATCACATCCTTGGCAGTGACCAGTGATGGCAGTAAATTTTTCACTGGTGGTCTAGAGGGGATTGGTATCCTTTTTCGTAATGATTGCTGAGGAAGCTGTAAAAGACACATTTGGTGTTTGGTATAGCAAGATGAATTCCATTTATGTGCAACTTTTATGGTAGAAAGCGAAGGAGCTTGTTTGTCCTTATACGATAATGCATGAAAACCAGCGAGTCAACTGCCTTCTTAATGGAATATTTTGTGGGTTTGGGATGGAGGATAGATCATGCTTTGAATGCTTTCCCAAAGTTGCTTTATCTTTGCATCTTCAGACAGTTTTGAAAAAGGAAAGAAGACAGACATGAATATTTGCATGATGCTGTGAAGGGACAGCTGACATAATTTTAATGAGTTTACTCTGGATGGTGCTGATGTAGCTGTCCTTGACTGAAATGAGTATGCTGGGATGCCATTTCTGGCACGAATGATGTGGTTCAAGGACCCGGGCACACATCAGAAGTTACGGATCTTGCAGTGGATGACGACACTCTTGTCAGCGTGGGAGTGGATGATTTTGTTCGCTTCTCTTCTGTAAGCGATTGTCAGTTCAGGTTGGTACCTGTCGTCACATGGGGCTTAATTTTCCCTTAACGCGTCGTATTTGTGCTCGCTCCTCATGACTGATGATAAGATGATGAAATATGCATAGGTAGAAACTATTATCACTGTATTACTACTTTTATATGCTTATCTCACAGCACTCTATACAATCTCCCCACAACAAAAGGAATAACAAGACTCTGTAATACTGTGACAGAAAAGATAATATTATTTATAGATAGCGAGTATTTACAGATTGAATAATAATCTAGGCTTATGACTCACCAACTTTCTTTCTGGGTGACTGTGTTTCCTGCCATCACTTGCTTTGCTGTCATAACAATGAAGACGCATGCCTGTTTAAACTGCACACACTGTGAGCACGTGTAGAATACAAAAAACACCTGGTAGTTTGTGCAGATCTCTTTTGTCCTAGAATGCTGATGCCAGAAAGTCCTCTTGGCTGCTTCTTGCTAGAACCAGACTGCTATTGCCGATCTCTTCTTCGTGTTCTTTTGCCTCTGGACACAGCTTACTGAAAGATGCAAGTGCTCTTACTGATGCTGCAACAGAAACCACGCTGTGCAACACTTGTCGGTCGACCTTCGACCTCTCTCTCTCTCTGGAGTTCAGTTGCAGGCAGCCTCCCTTCAAGGCTGGATCTTTGCCTCTGCTTTAGATGGATGTCTGTCCATGGTCCCTTGACCTCCTCCTTTTGCCTGGTTAGTGTAGAGATTTCCCACAGCAGAGGAACACGGGCAAGAGTCACACACCAGTCTTGGGGGAAACACCAAAACTCCCCCGAAGAGGACCTAGATAGCAGCTTCAGCCAATGCTGCCACAGGCCTCCTAGCTTGTGCTGCCCCTGTTAGAGGCACACTTTTCAGCATTTTTTTAAAATTCTTAAAAAACTAACCAAAAACAATAGAAACATTATTTAAACTTGGTTGGAAACATCAATAAATACAGAAAACTTATCCCTAACTTTATTTCTTGGACATTCTATTGTAATTTGTAAATCCTTTGATAGCAACACAACTGAAGTTGAAGTAACTCATGATCCATTATACACAGTCTGTTCGATGCTGGTTACATGATGTGATCGCTTGCTTTTCTCTTCCTGATCATTCTCTTGGCCCTTTCAGGCACAAATACTGTTGTCCTCCTCCACTTCATCATTGTAAATTTGCAAAACATCGTCATTTTCCTCATCAGTGTATAAATTAAAGAGTAAATCTAGCATTTCTCAAGTGACAGTCTAAACATCAGTTAAAACACACAATCCAAGGGAAGTAACCTATAAAGAAATGATTCAGTTTTCGAATGTAAATGTTCTTTGCCTTAGACCATTAGCTGTTTCCAGCTAAATAAATTTCAAACAGCATGTATAAAATTTTGGCCATGCATCAGAGACCACTGCGCAGCCTGTGGCTAGGGAACTAGCGATGCGGCAGCATTGGGTCAAACAAGGGTTTAGAGTCTTAAAACAAGTAGGGGTGTTTATGGGTCACACCTAGAATCTGTGGTGCAATCTCTTTGACCCACTATACCAAACTCATGACAGTACTATTAAAATTTTTCTTGTTTGGGAACATAAACTTCAGTAGTTTTGTTTCTTTAGCACAAAATGGGGTTGTGTGAGGGTGCAGGCAAGGGTTTGGTGGTGATGGTTGTGTACAAACCTTTTTCTGAAGGCTTTCCCTTAGGCCTGATCCCAGGAGTTCAGAATGATGACAGTGGCCTATTTTGTGTAAGAAAGCATACCAAGGTATTCTTGCATAAGAATGTATGTGGAGAATTTCACATTATACAGAAATATGTAAACGAAAGTTTTGATTAGGAAGACTTGTTACCAGTTCTTCAAGAATATGCCAGAAGATGGGTCTGATGGTATACTTTATTTAGAAAAAAAAGATATAAATCTTTTGCTGAACAGCATGCTTTACAAACATTCACAAAACTGAAAATTGAACAAAAAGCAATTTACCTTTATTACTATTTCACAGTTTTTACAGGATGTTTGTTGAAGAAAAAAAGAATTTGTATATTTCTAGAGATTATTTGACTATGCTTCAGGGTGCTATAATAATAGACATTAGAAGGCAAGTTGTATGCATTTTCACAGTCTCTCTTTTATTTTGTCTTCCAAAAATAGAGATCATCAGGCCTGCAAACTGGACTCTCAGCCCAAAGGTGTTGATTCTCGCAACAATGTTGTCGTGGCAGCATCTGTACAACATGTAAATAAATCCTTAGTTTGGATTGCATGAGGGTTCATATCTGCACTTCTGGTCATTAGAGTAGATGTTACAGGCCATTAGTTTATGTCATATATACATCTGTAACCTATGCGAATGGGAGATATCAGTGGGTGTGCAGCCCAGGCACAGATCATTTCTGCCCATGTGCGCATTATAAGACTATAGCACCTGAAGACTAGGTTCTATGTTCTGTAGAGCTTGTGGCTTTCCCTGAGTCCGTTGCTTGTTGTCACTTTTTGTATTTATCCGGCACTAAAACTTGAAGTTCATAGAAACTGTGTGCTTCAACCACTTAGTGTAGGCTGCAAGACTTTCTCCAGACAGCCCTGTAGATGAATAGTCTGTGGGATCATATATTCATATGTACACGGTCATAAGAAGACCTTCCCTGTGAATACTGAGATTGCTGTGCCATGTTCATGTTGCCCTGATGTTGTTAGTACTTTCATTACATTAGAACTTTATCAGAATTAATCTTCCCCTTTTAGGTCTTCTAAATACATGTAGACATTAGAATCTGAATACAGTAAAACCTGCAAGTTTTGCAATAATAGGATGGGTTTTAAGCTCATGTCTGCTTTTCCTGCTAGCCAAATTTCTCCGATAGAAAATAACCAGATATGTGTGCAACCCCCCCCCCCCTTGGTTTTCTCCCTCATTTTCCATTTGTACTCTGTGTCAGTATTAAATACCACAGTTAATTTAAGTTCTAATGAACTGAGCAAGTTATTTTGGATTGTACATGTAGTTAATGTTGACAAAAACTAAACAGACTTGACTGGCGCATTGAAAGCCCTGGAATGTTAGAGCAGAAGGGAGAATGGGGACAAAAATATTTTGGTCAGAATTTGGCAGTCAAACAGAGGCGCTAGGGCAAGTTTTCTTAAAAGTTTAATATAGCTGTTCTTCAGTGTAAAGTTGCCACTTTGTGCTCATTTGTGTAAAGATAACTTTATTGATTCCACACATCAAAAATAACTAGACTTTTTAAAAAAAAGTCATAGAAACAGGAAAACAGTTGAGGGCAATCTCCAGTCAGAATTGTACAAGAAAGATTGCAGACTGTTTTTGCCAGTATGGGTCCCCCCTATACTCCCCCCCCCAAGGCTTAGTTTGCTGTGTACATTTTTGTGATAATTGATCAGAAAACTTTGTGAAGGATAATGTGAAAACCTAAAGTGGCTTTTGGAAAAAGTTGAAAAATGTATGCAGTCCTGACCATAGATTTCTTCCAACAGTTAGCAGTGCCACATTCTTTCGGGCTTACCTGCTAGTGTGCCTGTACAATTCTTGCCTAGGTCTGTTTAGCAACTCCTGTCCAGTGTACAGCATCAGGTCATGTGATGCAAAACAAGACTTCAGCAGTGCAGACGAACACTCAAGAAATGGTGTCATCAAATTAATTTTGAAAAACAAGATCTCTTTATGGCTTAGACTTTTCCGACATATATTAAAACAGAAGTAAACATGCTGTCATAAAGTAACATGGTGTGTGGAGTTCAGAGCAATTTTTACTTTCCATTTATAGGTTATTTAAGCTGACATACTGGAATACTAAACTGCATCACAGGACTGTTTGCATACATGTGCTTGCCTATGTTACGTTGACTCAGTTTTTGAGTAAAATAAAAATAAAAATTGCATTCCTTACAAAACTGTGAATGTACTTATATAATGAGTCCTGCTTTGCTTCGGTTTATTATGCTTATTATTATTTTTTTGTGTGTGTATTTGCTTTAGGTGACTGTCTTATCAGGTGGGCGGAAGCTGTTCACCTTGCCAGTCAAATCAGAGGCTATGTGTGTCAGCATTCATCCAGGTGGATCTGCTGTTGCCGTGGGTCACAAGGTAACCTTTACATGTGAAAATGCTTTCATCAGAAGGGTATGGGAAGGGGGTGGGATTCTTTCCAAATATTCTCTCTTTGGGATAGGCGAAAGAATATAGATCATAGCATTTTAACGCATCAGTACAATTTAGTGCAGGAAATTGTCACATGTTGTATGCCTTTCATCATGTTGCTTCAGGACAGCATAGTTCGAGTATACTCTCTGCAAAGTGGAGTGCTGAGTGAAACCCAGACAGTGCCTGTGAAAGGGGAGCCATCGGCACTTAGCTATTCACCAGATGGAGCTTACCTGGCAGTTGCAGCAGACCGTCACATTATGGCTTTCTCTGTCCCAGACTACAAGGTAAACTATTGCTGTTTTATTTCCCTTGCACAGTGGCACATCCCATTTACGATCTGACATTTTTCACCCCAAAACAGTCTTGACAAATGACGTACATTACTAAGGCAGTACATCTCAACATCTAAATGACACATACAAACTTTTATTCTTGAAATTATTTCAAGTATCATGTCATTTTTATTTCAATTTTTATTGAGATGCAACCTTTCTTGAAAAAGTTAGTGATTTTCTGACTTGAACAGCTCCTGGTTTTTAAGTTAGTTGTGTTATCTGATGCAAGTCGGTGCATAGTGGTACCAATGCACTGTAATACACTGCAAAGAAGACTGCTTGTAAAAGCATTTCTGTTTAACCTATTATCAGGGTCGGTTATCTAAGAAATTTTGTAGCTGATCTTGCAAATAGTTTTTGAAGTTTTGCAGAGTTAAAAGTCTTGAAGCCATTATCTGCACTAACAGCAACCGTCAAGTCCTTTTGAAGCTGTTGTGCAATGAAGATGGCACAAACACATGTACTTGGGGGAAATGATGCTAGTGGAGGTTGTGGTTGGAAAATGTTTACAGAATGCATCAGTGAATGGAAACCTGGAGTAGAACATATTTATGACAGCAGCCCTTGTGAAAACCCACAACTGATTTGGGAGATTGTCTTTTTGTTTTAAGTCAGAGAAAATGCATAGTTTTGCTTGTTTAGGATAGTGAACAACTGTGCAGAAGTTGTAAATGTGCAACAACAGAAAGGACATTTCTGGGTGTGTGTATGTGTGAGATAAATTAAGGATCCATTATAGATTAAAACTAGTCAGGATAAGAGGTCGTTCAAAGATGTAATCATAAAGGGGTCATTCATTAGAGGGACCACTGTAATTTTTACTTTGGATGCATATGATTTCAAGCTGGTTAGCTGACCATCTTCATGTACATCTCAGGAACTGAGTGATGGGGAAGCTCACACTGCGCGTGCCAAATGCTTAGCATGGTCACCAGACAGTTCCCGCTTTGCCACTGGGGGTTTGGATAGCCTGGTCATAATCTGGGATGATGTCAACTGCTCCTATAAAGAGCGACCAAAAATTAAAGGTAACTTGTGCTGAGCACATTCAGGTCAAGAACTCACACCTGGATGATACTTTGCTGCTTTCAGGTACCATCAGGTCTGATGTAGCTTTTATGGTATTTCAGTTGAAAGCTTCTGTGATATTCCTGTCATTGTTGCTTTTTTATGTGGCAGGATGCCATTTTATTTTAATGTGACAGACATTTTAGTACATGAAAACTGAAAAGGGAAAGAAAATGAATGTGCATATTAACCCCTTTTCTGTATCTAATTTACATCTAAAATGTTAGACTGTTTAATTGGAATTCGAGAAGTGGGGTGGGAGGGAATCCAGCTGACACCAATATTGCAATTAACCAGGGATATAAATGTTTACACCCTCAGAGTGGTTCTGTTTGGACATGTTTATTTCAGCGCACACCATGAGTCATGCCAATCAGATTGCTTGGCTCGACTCCCACACCATTGTAACAGCTGGACAGGATGCCAATGTCAAGCAGTTTTCTGTTACAGACTGAATCTGCTGTTTAATCAGAGGTGACCTATTTTTATGCAGTTTGTAAATATTTCTGTTTTTGAAGAATGTAGAAGACATTATAACTCCTGCTAATTGATTAGTTGGCATTATGTATGGGAAGCATTTGTTTCCTGCACATTGTTGTATCGTGCTGTACTGTCAAGTATGTAATCATATAGGGGCACTGATAGCAAACTATCTTAATATTTCTTTTCACAAACTTTGGAACCCTTCTTGTTTTGATTGATAAAAATGTGGGGCTTTGTCATTGTTCTGTTGGCTATACAGGAAATCCTCTCAGAGTGAATATTTTTCATCCCTTTAAAAAGGTTCTCTGCCTTAAGCATAGAACACCAAGTATTATCCCCAAAAGAAGAGCATCAGAGCACGATTCTTGACTCTAGCTACTAGCTGGTAAGAGGGCATGCACATTACCACACCCTACTTCTTTTTCTAGACATTCTAATAAATTCTGCCTGTAAAGATGTACTAGACAGTCAACGCACGGGATATTTAAATAACTGTTTTCCTACATGACAACATATGCTTAAAACATTCATGTAAAGATTGTGTCTGTGGCAGCAAATGCTAAGGGCTTCTATTGAAGTTGCTGTTTTAAATCATAATGGTCAGACCTGAAAATTTATATGAGAAATACCTCCCTCATAGGGCTTATGTTGCTTTGCTGTGGTCGATTATTCTCCGTTTTTGTACAGCCATACACAGAGTAAAGGGAGATATTATTTCAGTTTATTATCTCTTGGGAACTGATCAGCACGTATGGTGGAGAATACTGTGCAGAGTGGCTGTTTACTTTCTGAAGGGAGTGTTAGTGCATCCTAAGGGATTACAAGTATTTGTAAAGGGCTATGCAAATGACAGTGAATCGTACTGGAGATCAGATGGACAGCATGATTTACTCTACGAAGATAAATATATCTGTCCAAAGCTGCTGTTAATGGGAAAAGTTAGTCTCATCACAGAGACACTTTTTGAAGAACATTTGCAGCATGAATGAATTTTGTGGGTGGTCTTATTTTTTTCTGGCTGGTTTACTTGGATATTCCTGATAAGTTTAGTGTCCAAGCCCCAACCTTTTTTGAAAAAAAAATTGCATTCCCAGCTGAACAAAAACACCTTGAAATGTTTTAGGCAGGTGTGTTTACAAAACAAGGGTCTTTATATCTCCAACACTTCATTAGTGAATCTTAAAACAAGACTTTCCTGTGAATATTGTTTTTACCATGTTCCTTGCAATATATAAGATTGTGTTGTATTGTAAACTGCATAGATATCTTTGGTGCTCACTTCAAGCTATTTTCTCTAAATTGATGTACACTGTGCTTCTGAGGGTAATTATTTTACAAATTAAATATGCAGTACCTATAGATGGCATGAATGTGTGTGCACAGCTGCTGGTCTGGATAAGTTTGACGTTTGCACTTTTTTCCTTTCTAGCTAGGGATTTAGCCTTTGAAAAACGAGTAACAGGATGGTTAAGTGGACATCTTGTTGGGTGTTCTTTAAAAGTCGTTTTACTTGGCGCATATAAACTGTTTAAAAAAAACAAGACAACATAGTATTGTAGCTAAACTTGACTCTTTTCAGTATCTTTGTCAAAGACAACAGCTGTGTGTAAAATGTATGGGGGCAGATGTGGTTACCACACCTGGGTTTTTAATAGAAGTCAGTATGTTTTCAAACCAGACTCTGGCCTGTAGTATAGTGGTTTCAGATCCTGTCTTGCAGTGTATTTTCTCTGCATACTGCCTCCGTTTACAGGACTGGCTGCTGAAGACATTCTCAGGGGATTCAGGTTTCTCTCCCTTTCTTCCTCCCCAAGGAAGCTTTAGTCTTTCCCTCCTACCCCTTTCATGAGATTGCCTTCATTGCTTATGTAAACAATAGACCAGATCTGCAGATGGTTGGGGAGGTGAGTAAAGATGTCTGAAAAAACTGTCAATGATGTTGAAGATAAAAAATAAGTGTAAAATCAAGCAACTGCAAATTTTTACTGTAGAAGTTTTGGAATCGAGGCGTTGTACATGGCTTCATTTGGGGGTGGGTAACATGGTATTCAAGGTTTCACTGGCATATAGGCACAAATAAGGTTGTCTTAAAAATGTGCAGGTTTAATGTGCTTGCTTGAATACATATTTTTAAGTGCCTGCAAAATAGCTATAGACAAGGACAGTGTTTTCTTGTGGAGAGTGATACAGAAATAAAAAGTTTGCTGTAAACCTACTGTTTTTAAATTTGGGCATGTGTAAGCATGGTTCTGAAAATCAGGGGTGAATTGCATTACGGCCTGTACTCATGACCAGCTGTTATTTAATCAGCACCAATCTTGACGAGTTTTGTTTAGCAAACCAACATTTAACCTTTGGTTGAAGTGACAGCTAATTCACGAGCGATGAACCATCTCTCGTCGGCTAACCGGCGGGTATTTTTGAGTACTTTGGGATAGCCCATCATGATGCATGTGGTGTGAGCCACACTGTTTATTTCCCACTTGAAAAACTGCAAAATGAAAAAAAGCATGGAAGGGGAATTTTACTCATTGCAAAGAAAAGAGGATTGACCCAACAATTTAGTTTTCACATTTCGTGAGCACAATTTGCCATCTTTAGACATAATGTCAGTGCATATAATATGCATTTCTCTTGTGAGAGAGGTCGTGTGTGTTGTATGCATTCCACAAGTGTGTTTTGTGGTTTTTATTTCTAAGTGCTTAGAGCTCTCAAAGGCACTATAAATTACAATTATTTTATATATAATTTAACCAGTTCTATAGTTAATTTTTTAGTTTAGTTATTCTCATTTTTATTTATATACATTTTAGAGCTACAGTCAGCAGTCTTTTTAGTATATTGCTGCCAAACTGTGGAATCTGTTGCCTCTCCCTTCTACACTGTCAAGCAAGAAACAAAACGATCGCTGGCATGTTTAATGGATGGTATTTGTACTTGATGACAGTGGACACCATCATTAAATGGTGGTTAGAGACCATTGGTTAACTCCCGAAGACATCTATGAATTCCAACGGAAGCAAGACCAATGGTTTGTCGTGATCATGATCAGTTTAGGCTTGACCACAGACCATGAGTATGACTCTAGAGCTCTGCAATGTCAGATAAAAAGTCCTGGTGAGCCTCACAAGTTCAAAATTATGTCCCACAGAATTTATTCATTTCCTGCACCTGCTGCATACAAATGTCTTTGCCAGTACTTCTCGTTGGAGTTATCATTTGATAATTTAAAGTGCTCGGTCCTCATTTATTAATTATAATTTGCACCTTGAGGATTTAATGTATTTGTCCTGTGTTGTGTTTGTCTTAGGATCCCAGTCGTCAGCACTCAATTAGTGAGCGGGCTGACTACATTTAATAGGGATTCTCTGTATGCACACGCTGTGTACCGAGGGCTAGCTGTGTGAAGACTAGCGTCGTTGTAAAGCGGTTGATTACATAACTGCACATTCTAGAAATCATCACGCACATAAGACTTCTGGTTCCAGATTCTGTCTGCAGATACGAGTTTTCTGGAACATGAACTACCATGTTTTCTGTACCAAAGTGCATGTCTAAATTTAGACCAAGCCCAGA
This sequence comes from Lanistes nyassanus, assembly GCA_004794575.1. NCBI lineage: Eukaryota > Metazoa > Mollusca > Gastropoda > Architaenioglossa > Ampullariidae > Lanistes > Lanistes nyassanus. The sequence continues at coordinate 331,000 of SMGT01012336.1, forward strand.
TTTGCAGCAAGGAAAGAAGCAATATAGTATCAGAACTGGGAAGTGGCTGGGTCTAAAAGAGCTTAGAGTTTATTTTACTGCATCACATACCTGTCATGGCTGATTTCCAAGGAAGTTTTGGGCAGTACCTATTTATTTCAACCTCAAATTATTCAAAACCTACTAAGGACAGTTTAAACTGTGCTTAATAATACAGTAAACTTCATTAAACTGCCATTTTTAAGTTTGAAAAGAGTGATTTTTAACATAAACCAGGCCGAGTGATATGGGTGTTCATATCCCCTCTCCCTAAAAGGTGCACATAAAATACAAATGGGCTCTGTGCCTGTCGTAATGACCAGAAGGGGAGATACAAATGCTGAAGCAACTCAGCCTGATGTGGCATTACTCCCTTAATGTGGAAAAATATGGACAAACACAACTGGCTTACAATTTTTAATCTGGTGTAGACCATACTGTATTTGCATGTATGATAAAACTCAACAACACATATAAACATACTGATAGACTCTGTCAACTTTACCTGTACAATAGCCAATCAAGTTAAATATATTAACTCAGTCATGAGCTAATGACTGCTTACCAACATCCAACTTCTTGTGCTCTCAAAACTGCTGTCAAGTTGAATGACAACATTACAAACATCTTGATAATAAATGACTACAGACACAGGCATGTCGCATATACCTGCACCCTCTTGTCTGATGGTTTGCACAGTGCACCTCTAAGCATCACTCTGTCTACATGCCCAATTCACCCAAGAGCTGTGCTGGATAAATTTCAGATTAGAAAGCCCAAAACATTCTGAGCTCCCTCCCTCCTGAATATAAGGGAGATTGGAATTTTTATGTGTATGGTGCTTCTACTGTTGCTGAAAGTGTAAAATATCCTGCTTACAACAGACATTGGTGTCAGTTACGCCTTAGGTCAAAGCGATGGAATTCAAAAGGAAAATCTAAATAGTTCTACTACAACACACCCAAATCCTACTTTGCTGAACTTCATAGGCACATTTCCTTGGACCACACTTGAGTAAAAAAAAAAAAAAGGTATTTAGGAATAATATGCTAATGGCTGTCCTCGTCCAATGCCCAATGGCCTGTTTGAAACTCTAGAGTGCTGTAGAATTCCACGACTGCAATCACAGGATTAAAGAAAACAGACTGACATCACAACCGTTCATACTGTGGACCTCACCTGATACATATGCAATGGGAACACAATGGTGAGCATGAAGACTTGTCAGTCAGTTTAACTTAATTCCCTAGGAATACTGCCCTTTCTGCTGGCTGAAGTCAAGTGTTCTAGCAAACACCAATTTTTCCATATCTGTGCTGCATTCTACACTATTTTGTTATCAGCTAATGAGCACAAAATTTTGCAGCATGTTTCCACACGACAGTGACATACTGCGAATACATTCCATCCACCCATCAGAGTGTTGTGTGGTATAACCAGGTTTCACCAATGCATGCCCACCCTCTGTCACTGGATGATTCCACATTGTTAGATATAAATTTAGTAGACACATCAAGGCATTCCCCATTTTTTTGTGGGCACTGAAATACACAACAGAAAACCCAGATCCCCTTTTTCCACCCACAAGCATTACAATTGTTTTCAATGACTTGATTAAATGTCTCAATATTCCTTTCATCCACCCCCTCCCCCCGTAGTTCCTTTTTTTCCCTGTGACAGTGCTAGATTTCAACAACAGTTTAGTCAAGGGTATTCACACTACTGACAAAACCTATAATAAAATCAAAAGAGAAATCACAAGCTTGCAGAAACCCATTTAAAAATGACCAAAAAAAAGCTACAAAATATTGCTGATCTTAAAGCACACCATGCACCCCGGAAAAGAGCTGATGATAAACCTAGGAATAGAATCATAAGGTGCGAGTTAAAAACGAAAGTCCTTAGGCAGTAGCATTAACTGTATTACTTTTAAACAATGAGACACAACCACAGATATATGCAGCAAACACATGTACATGTACAAGGACCAGGATAAAAGAAGTGCAACAGCAGGGAAAAGAAATGTTGGTATCACAATGCTAGGACGGCACATCCTCAAGACTGAATATTATCCAGTCACGCCGACAGGAGAATGCCTGGATGCTGACCCCGCAGCATGAAGGAGAAACTCTTAACAGCAGCTTTGAAAGCCACTGGCAGAGTGGTCAAGATAAAGCAGCACACCCCTCGCTTCACCACAAGACTGGAATGTAAGCAACACACATAATACTTTGATGTCCTTTGCAAATGTGTCCACCCTTGCCACTCATAAGCTGACCTTCAGTTGCATAGGATTAGGAGTGTTTATCATACAGAGAGGTGACTATGCTCTTCACTGACTATATGATTATATTGAATGAGTTGTGATCTATAGATGACTATAACTTGGTTCATACGTACCAAAGGTGCACACTTAATAAGCACCCCATCTCCCAGCCTCTGAACACTATCCTGCCCACTTGGTCCTATTCACAAATGCACGTCGTTGCTTTGTACCATTACAAGCAGCAGATGCTTTAATCACAAATACAGCTGTTAGCGATTCACGAGCAGAAACATAGTAACGTCTGAACTGGTAACATTGGTCCATGCTTCTGAATGTGAACTTGGAGCACCGGCTTCACTTGAGGCTGCCAAATGAAGCAAAAGCTTGATCTGTACGCTGCTGGAAGGAGGACTGCGTGCCAGGCGTGCTTAGCATGCCCATGGGACCGGTGTTCATGCTGCCCATCATGCCGGGTGTCATTGCCATTCCTGACGGAATGCCATAGCCTGCACACATTACAGTTGCAGCCAGCTTTCATCAAAACTCATTTCTGATTGTAAGGGGCAGGCTACAATCCATCTAATGAACAATAGTAAACACACACCATGTGAAATTTCTGAACCAAGAAGTAAAAAAACAATGGGATTCTAATGCTACACAGTGCCTTGGGATTCTAATGCTATACAGTGCCTATGTTCTTGACTTTAGTAAAGTTGAATAAATCTGCAGTTTACTGCACTTAATTTACTTTTTTTTTCTTTACTGCTATCTGAAATTTTCAGTGCAGGCCTAAAGAGTCAGTGGATTATTTTAAACTATGCAAACATCATCTCTCTGGAGGGGTGGAGGCAGGAAGATAGAAAAACTATTCATAAGACTGGAGTAGCCAGACATCCCACCTTCAGCCCCAAGACTAGCCCTGTAAACAGCTGCCACATGCAATAGAAGTATGTGTGCTGGACCCTGGGTTCAAACCATGGCTCTGTGTATCACTGGGGAGCATAGATTACTGCTATACTATGGCCATGGGTCAACAGAAAATCCCTTTTTTGGAAAAAGTTGCAAAAAAAAAAAAAAGGGGGGGGGGGGGGCAATGATAGTAAGTGCTTGGTGTTGTTTTTGACTTGGCATTTTCCAGCACACACAGAGAAAACCGTTCATGTTTTGCATCCTCTATTATAGACCCCACAATGATGTACATTCAGTGCGTTCAGCTCCAGCAAACATTCGCTGTTTCCATCTCCATACTCCCGCAAACGGAAACAGCTAACCTGAACATAAATCGGTGACCCATGCAAACAAGGTGGCTGCCAACGAGCTATTGTGGCAAGCATTTATAGTCCCAGTTATTAAATAGTGTAATAACTTCTCATAACCATTTATCTCTTCCACATATACACCTAGAATTAACTATTAGTACTGATAACAACAGATGCTGTGCGGATAGGTTGTAAAACTCTCAAAAGAGTTGCTTTGACATTACTCAAGTTATTGTCTGCCATCTTTGTTGGCCTTGCAAACACCTCCAAAGACTTTTTGAAGTCCATTCTGCCAATGTTTGGTCATGTGAGGCCCTAGGCCCTTGTTTTACATTCTAGTCAGCAAAACAGATCAATGGTGTAAATTTGCAAAGTTCTGCAGACCTGAGAGTGCCAGTTATCTTGTATTTGTATTAAACATGGTTCACTTGCAAAAATGCTGTTTCTGAAAGAAGGCAATTCTGTTAAAGTTACTGATGCCAGCATAAATAAATGGCGGTGGGACTGACTGAATGAAGTAGACAGGGAAAAGATTTCACACTGGACATGGTGTTTGTTTGAAAATGGATATGCCAGGAACGGGTTTCTGTTGCATGTGCAACACCCAGGTGAAGTATGGTTTAAGTGGCATGAAGAGATTTTTTGACCATGCCAAGAATTCAGACCATCATAAGAGCATGAAGAGAAGAGAATCCGATCCTTTACTGCCTGCTTTCCCCATGTATTTTTTTAAAACTTGCGCATCGCTGATCAGGTCATTGCTTCAGCTCAGTCTTATGAAAGTCCGCACAAACACAAGAAGTGAATTAAATTTAAGGTCTATATAACAGTTTCTAAGGAAAAATGTAAAACCAAAATGCACTTTCATAAGTATCTATTGGTTACAATTCTCTAAATTTACACTTGGTTAAAGAAAATTTGAAAGTATGTCTGACATGTCAATATTTGGTATTATTTGAACGTGCAGATGATGATATCTAAATCTAAATTACAGATATGTTAAGCATCTAACACTTATAAAACCACAATCTGGGGCCAAATTAACCTTTAAAAATGTAGGTATAGACCCTAAATTATTTTAGCAAGTGTCTACACAGTGTTTCGTAATGGCGATTTGAACAAGACGCTTACAATTTGGCAATGCCCTAAAACTTTTGCTGCTGTTAAATTACTGGTCTATTAAACATCGAACAGTTGTACACAAGCATTTAGGCGTTCCATTATCCTTGCAAAAATGTATAAAATCCACCCCCCCCCCATGAAATTACCTTTCCATTTTTTTATTTACACAGAACCACCCATGTATCTCTTCCCCTCCCCTGTTGCAGCAACCAACGTAGAATGCACACTTACCCATAGGCTGGGCCATCATGGGGTGTGCGGCCATCATGGGCATGCCAGTGGGGCTCTGGTGACTCATGCCAGCAAAGCCCTGTGTCAGTCCTCCCATGCTCTGGCTTCCCATCATGCCTGGTGCCATGGGCTGTCCACCCATCATGCCTGGTGCCATCATTCCACCCATCACTCCCTGTCCCATGTTTCCTCGCATCATGCCGGTTGGGGAAGTCACTCCTGTAAAGAAGATTATCTAATGATACAAACCAGCATGTCCTAACTGTTCAATATGTGGCTGCAAAAATCTAAATACATGCACTAGGAAAACCATAAATGGAACGTGTAGGCTGCATTCCAAATTCATACAAATGAGTGTGGTATCAGCATCAGATCACACAAAACTGACGTACATCACATAAATCTAAAGTAAACCCTTTATTAGTAGTCAACCCTTATTAAATTTACACTGTCATGTCAAATCCCACATGAATTTTTCCAATCATGATGTCAGCGTTCTAAATGGTAGTATATGACTGTCCAAGGGCTACCAACCTCATGATACACATCCTTAGCCAAAGGTACCAATAAAGGGAAGCAACTGCTCATTCTCAATCTCTGAAGCATGCCTTTACATGCAGATGCCACACCCCCGTTCCCCCCCCCCCAAAAAAAAGTTAATGACAATAAGGAAGGTGGCCTGAATGAATGACTAATTTCCAGTCAGAAGCATGAAACAGTGCTGAATGCTTCCACAAAGAAAGGTCTCAAAAGCTAAAAGAAGGGCAAAGCAGAATAATAAACAGCCACTGAACATCCATTACCAAGTGTATTTCCAGGGATTAATTACTGGAAATAAAAGCTTGGTGAAACTTTTGAAAAGGGATCGACAAACAAATCCCCATCACAACACCACACAGAAACCAAACTGAAAACAGGGATCACATGAAGAAACGCAGCATGAGGAAAACCTAAAGAGAAAGCAAGCAATGCACAAAGAACAAGAGTGAAACAAAAATAATCACCAGACTCGGAGGCAAACAAAAATATGAAGACCAAAGAAGGTTAAGCTACTGGGGTAAACTACAATACTGCTTGTTCAATTGTTTGACTGCAAGGCAATCCAAAGCCTAGTCAGCCTCAACTCTCACCTCGTATTTTTATATCACAATTATCCCACAAAATACATAAAGGCCATTCACACTGACCATGGTTTCATTCAAGGCGAATCTAGTATCTGGAATCACACTCACTAAGCGCAGCTACATTTGTTTTCATGGGAATCCTGATCTACCTATTCCAAATCACTAGCAACAAAGGACAAAGGCTGGAAACTCCGGAATTAATGAGTCAGTGCAATCTTCAGCCTTCTATTTTAAGCAGTTAGCTATGTTGAACTGTGATACTGTAGCCTTAGACAGAAACAGCAATACTGTTTTTGGCTACAGCAGTAGGCCCACAGTGGGACACAGCAACATCCACAGGTGGTTACTGGTGCCTCCACCTGCAGTAATGTGATTTCAACCAAAATTTTAAAAAAATCCAAAACAAGATTCTGTAAGGATTTCTGAAGAACAGTTTAAGCACACTAATTAAAAAAACAAACAAAAAACAGTGACCCTCACCATCAGAGGAAAGCTTTAATTAGCACACTTATTGCATTTCTTATTGTCATACAGAAACAAATTATCTCCATAATCCTCATAGTTTGTCACAGTCTGAGTAAAAAAAAAGAAGATGTTTTTGACCTGTTACAATTCCTCGTTGCCTCTCCCCCCACCCCCATCTCCCAAAAATCTTAAAGTACTTCTTTCTTTCTTCTGGTAAACTAATACTAATAGTGTCCCACTGAGCAAGTCAATGCAAAACTACTTTCTTCTCCTCAGATAGCCTCTGTGCATGTGCCCTAAGGGCTCATAAGGTAATTTAAGCAGAGCACCATAAGCATGCACTGATATATGGAGGCAGCCAGCCTCTGTGCCCTCCCCTCTACGTCTGTATTACATGCAGAAGCTCTGACTTCAAGAATTAGGCATGCTTCGGGCCATCAGGTTTGTGCAGCACCCGTCCATATCAACTCTATTTAGCTGTCTCCAGAATAAAACAGATAAACTACAGAATGACCACCAAAAGTCTTCCAAGCCAAGCAAGGGTCAGAGAATGATGGCTAGCATGCACTGTCAACATCGGGTCTCCATGCAAGTCAGGCCTAATAGTCCTGTACACACCTGTGTTTGCAACATCGTACCATCTTACAAAACCTTGGATAGAAAAGCAGAAAAGCAACATACCATGGTTAGCCAATACTTCTGTTACATTACAGGCAATGCAGGTCTGCTTTTTAGTGTATCCATGAAACATAGCGATAAAGAGAAGTACTGGTACAAAGCACAGTGTGCAGTTGTACATTAAATCAAAGTGTAGTGTTAGTAGCATAGTACCATACACATAAAGCAGGAAAAGTGACCTATTTTGTCTGCATTTGATGTAAAACTATCAAGAACCTCAGGCTTAAGACTAAACATATCACTTTATTTCTTCACAAATTGTTTTGTTTCTGTTCCACATGAATGGTCACTGAAGGTATGTTACTCTGCTAAAGCAGGAATATTCACTAAAATTATTAGTTTTAAAGTGTCCCTTAATTTTATTCTGATAATTATGGTACAGATGTAGGGAATAAATACTGTTCTGCCATCCAATCTGTTTCCTATGCCACCACCTGGCACCAAATGCACGCCCTTATAAAGCAAACTATCAAGCACCTACCTGGGCTTGGCATTTGCTGTTGCATCTGGTTCAAGCTGGGTGTGACCATTTTGTTCTGACGAGCAGCCGGGTTGAGAGCATCCAGACTGATGTCCACTTTAGAATCTGACCATGTGCTAGGCATGGTCTTCTGGAACCCACACCACAAACACAAACTGATACATGGGTTTGCAACAAAACACAATGGGTTTCTTTTTCAATTGACACTTGACGCCTGCAGAGAGTCAAACCATGCTGGTCCCTGCAAGTCTGTTCAAAATAGCAAGTATAACAGTTACAGCCTAGTCCTACCTACCTTCTGTATTATACAAATGAAATGTATATTTGGTCTGCATGTTGAACATCTAGACAGTTCTGGTATTCTGCTACACAATAATTTGTGTAACATCCAAGAAATAAAAGCTTGATCACGTTTTTCCATGGTTCATTGTTGTCACATTGTCATAGCCCTCACAACACATGCATTCTGTTTTGAATACACATTCTGCCACAGAACTGGGGCTATAAAGCAGTGAACAAATGTTCCTGGCTACATACTGTTTGTCAGAACTACATTCCCCCTGCTCCAAAATGGTCACTTTCAGGAAGTTGTTATATGCCTGCACTTATAATTTTGATATACAAGCATATTTAGGGTGGTAGGGGAAAGAACTCTGTGACTGGTTGGTGACTAGATTATCCCCGATGAGACGGCAGTGGTGGGAACACAAAGCACTACAATCATTACAAGCAAAACAATTTAGGACGAGGTAAGGACAAGGGGTAGAAAATGTTGCACTTAATTCAAATCCAGCATTTTACAATGGAAATATAAAATTATTTTTTAGAATACATCTGTTAATATTATGTGTAAACTTTTAAGAACACATTGTTAATTTACAACAGAATTGAGCATCAATAAGCAAAATATACTTATCAAGAGACTGTTATTGAAATACTCACTACTGTAACATACACACAATACATCCTTTGAAACAGCACCCATTGCCAAACACAGTAAAGGACCATATTATATTACAGATTATGAGCATTCATAAATTAGCAATATTTCCCATTTTTCAACAGTAAATTCCATTTCAAGTCATAACTTCCAAGCACTCATTAAGCATTTCTAAACTTCTAAAGATGCATATGCTAATAAAGGCATCAAAGCTGTACAGATGTCCATGCCCTGCTGGATGCAAATGCAAGTAACTTCACTGTACTCGTTAACTAGTAGAACTTTAGTATGCAGATTACTCAGGTTTTTGTGTTTTGCGTTTTAAGAACAAAACAGACTAAGTACAGTGTATACGGTTATCTATGCAGGCAGCTGAATTCTACATTTGGTACAATTTAGTTTGTTAGTGTACAAGTAGAAAAAAAACTCCACTTTGAAATAAATAAGATTTTGAAACAATACGGCATAAAAATGAAAAATTCCATCCACCTTTTTGCATCTTAATACAACCCACTCTTTTGTGTTTTAATAGAGTAAGACTTAAAAGTATTACATCCAGTCTTTGACTAAAATAAATCAGATGACAAGGAATGTATTACTAATAAAACCTGTGGAATTTTGGATTTTCTGATTGAAACAAGATACTGCTGAGACCAAAAACCATAGCAGTTTAGTTTAAAAGCAAGTGAAGCAAATAACAAAATACACCACAAATATGGATGCTGTGGAGGCACACTCTCACTGTAGCATCTCAAACCTCTTGAGCAGTGTCATTCCCATAAAAACTATTTTACTTTTAGCGACTCAACATGAGAAGTAGGTTAATGAATGAAATAAAAGTTCCTCATAAGCAAACTGAAAATAATGATACTGACTTGTCCAAGCAGATGACATTTAAGAGGTTTGAACAATAAGAGAAGACATGTTACATAATAAAGGTGAAAACTAAGCACACATACAAGCAAGTGCAACTTTTTCAATGAAGTGGGAACTACGAATGTGAATGCCCTACAGGTATGTATTCCTAAAAACTGCAACTAAGAATAACAGATTATCTGTACCAAGTTAGGACAAAAACAGACAGTCGACGTTTCTGAGCATTCCTACATCAGGACAACAAAGACAAAAGAGGAAACACACAAAACAAAACACAGAGAACACAAAGAGAGAATGACATATAGACACTTATCGGTCATGATGGATGCTTGGTTGAATATTCATTGCTTAACATCCCGTTGCAAACTGGGTGCATATCAGGATGGTGGACTATAGGGGGATAGGATCCTATTACTATGCTAAGCAATGAAAGAACTACCAGACTGATAGCTACAGTAAGATGGCCAATGCAGACAGGCAGTTTGATGTGTGAGGAGATGGCCGAATAGAATCTACACGATGTATAACTTCAGGAAATAATCCTTGGCCACACCAGGACTTGAATCAGCAACCTTTTACCTGCCAGTTGACAGCTCTACCAACCAAGCTATCCAGGCCTCTTCATCTGGTGCGAGTAGTGAGGAGGAGACTGGACTGAGAACAAGGCATAAAATGGCGGTCAAAATGGTCTCAGTGCTGTGTCCCCCTCACTGCATGCCAGATAAGTGTCTATATGTAATTCTCTCTGTGTTTGTTTTGTTTCCTCTTTTGTCTTAGGTGTCCTGACGAAGGGGCAATGATCCGAAACATCAACTGTTTTTGTCCTAACTAGGTACAGATAATCTGTTATTCTTTTCACTAACAGAAAGCCTAACAGTAATAATCTGGAATTAAAAAAAAAAAACTTTTAACAATCTGGACTGGCTTGCATGAGCGTTCGTAGCTGCTTTTCCGGTCATAAGAGTGGCCGTAAGTCCCATTTGCCCTGTGTATTTTACGTCCACCATTGACTATGTATGAACAGGAGATAAGAACACTAATACAAGCATGTCCAGGATCATAGATCTGCTCATGGCTGAAGAGGATTTAAAGAAATTAAATGCAATAAAAATATGATATAAACTGAAAACCTAAAAGACAACTGTTAATCTAATGGCAGTGAAAATTCTGGAAAACTATGTTCAACAATTTCACGGACATAAGCTGTTAATATTATAGCAGTGGAGATCTAGAAGGGAGTGAGTACATTACTAGCATGGACCATGGCAGAAGCACAACACGTCATGCTGCAATAACAATGACGAAAGTACATAAAAATCACCTGCTGCCATGCTACTTCTGCTATAAGTATTCTGCTGATATATCCGAGTTTGACTTTACAGGCCCTTAGCTATCTGTACCATCTCATGAAACGCTGCCTTTTCTGCCCATAGCTAAAAGCTGGCTAAGCCCCTGGGGTCTGGGCATGTCACTACAGTGCTGAATGGAAATCTTTCACGAAAGACATCAACCAAAAGTATCATTCCATAAAGCACTGATGACAAGGCACCCAGCTCCCTCTCACCATGCCGCCGGGTGTTAGACTTGGCTAGGATTTAAGAACTGTTGGAGAGGACAAACCTTTGAGGAGGAAGTGACCACTGTGGTGTCTGTGGCACTGACAGATGTGGCCATGTCCTAGTCAGACAGGTGATCATGTTACACACATAACCACACCACAATAGACCTTTCAACCTCTGTACAAAGCAACATCAATGATAACAGTAACACTCACAAAACCACATCCACACTTCTCTTCGACTGTTGTCTTATTCTATACACACTGCATGCTTGAACAAATGCAAATGCACAATTCCTATGATTTCAACCAAGAATTTTAGATGTATGATCTTCATCCGTATGGTGCTAAAAAAATGAAGCTTTCTACAAGCACATCAAAACATAAAGAAAAAAACTTTAAAATGCACAAAATGTTTCTATCATTACTCTGATACTCAAAAATCCTTTCCATAAAGGTAAAGTGCAGAATCAAACATTGCAGCATACCTTAAACATAACTGCATGTACTATACACAAGCAATTGCAAGGATACACAGAAACAAACACAAATTACACAGCACCTAAACAGCTCAAGGCATGAAAGTAACTACTCAGAATATTTTCCTGCCACGAGTACCCAGGCACCCCTACACAGCACACTAAAATCTCTGTGTCAAATATACACCAAACTCACATTAGCCATACATTGCTGTCTTCTTCACAAAACATTCTCTAGAAATAAGTGCTGCAAAAAATAACACAGCCAGCTAATGTGCTAGCACTCTGCATATGTATACACATCATGTGTCTTATACTTAAGTATGAACATATGCATTGGGTTTGTTTGGTACATGACAGAATTATCAGAACTGCTCCGTAGTTAAATACTGTCAACATGCAAGAAAAATGCGGTAAATTGTTATGACAATTATCTGGAAGTTGGACCAGACAAGCAAGGACCAATACAGACTGAAACAGATCTATACTTACAATAAAATCTATAGAGGCAGCAAGCGAGCTCGTCCTTCAAAAGTATTGGTAAAACAACGTTATGTCTATTAGCTGAACTGAACAAAATGCTTGGTTAACTTTGTTCTTCAAGGATGAATTTTTCTTGTGATTTTTTCCCCCATAAACTGATGATGCACTTCAAGTTCTGACTTGCAGATTTGTGTTTCTGGTGTATAACTTTGTATGACAAGCCTGAAAACTGCACCAAGTTTGACATTTTAATTTACTCAAGATGTAAAATGTACTGTCCATTCCAATTACAAGAAAAGAGAGCAGCAGTGACAATCACAAAAATGCACAGGTCTGATCAAAGACGTATACAACAAACACCACAGGAAAGAGTGCAACAAACCAACAGTCTCGCCTGTGAGCTTACCCAGCCAGTAGAGGATGCTGGGGTGAGGGCGGCGAGGGGAACCATCCCACCAACAGTCCCCATCCCTGCAGTCTGCAGAATGAGAAAAAAATTTTAATGGTTGAAGCAAAGCTTTGCAAATGCCTTCATAACACTACAGCAGGCTTCATATTACTCAAACAAAAGCTAATTCCTTTACTTTCCCAAGAAAGTATTCAAGCATTTGACACTGACTCAACAGAATTTTTTTTCTTAAAAGCATATATTGTTGAGCACTCAGATCACTGAAAGTTTCCTCATATACATTATCTTTTTTCAAGAATGAAAAGAATTTCTTTATAACTATGTCTCTTTATACATTGTATCTTTTTCCAGACAACCACTATCTTATCAGGGACATAATCTACAGCAAAGTGGGCAAAAAAAATGCCCTTTTAGTATAAAAAGGTGACTAAAAGTAACATTCTATAGTATTTTGAGGAAATTATAAATATCTAGGCTATAACATTATCATGCATGATTACTTTTAAATTTGTTCAAGACCTAACAGTATCAGAATACTGCCAAAATGAAGAATGTTATTAACATGTTAGTTAACACAAGCATAATTTAAAAAAAAAGGAAAACCACAAACAATAATAATAAAAAAAACTCGCTATCATAAACATGCCCTTTCTTCTTTTGATGGGCAAGTTTAACCTTATGGTACCCTTTGCCTTCGTGGTTTTGCTCAATAGTTCAATGACAGCTTGTCACATGACTGTACTCGGAATGCAAACTAATCTTCTTGATTCTTTAAATGCAAAAACTGCTCCGTAACAAAATGTAACCAGTCAAAATATAGCGCCAATCCACTGCTAATGGACTGCAGATGAACCTTTCTGGATGCATAAAATTTAGCTACAACAAACTCTCAACCATGGCGTGTTCCACAGCACTACTGCCCATAGCATTGGTAAACTCTCACATTGTTCTTTTGCAATAAGTGACCACATAACACCACACATCAGAAAAAGTTTGTCCTATGGAATTTCTTGCAGCCCGGCCAAGGTGGCTTGCAAATTTTGGAAGTTGCAACCAAATCCCGTCCTTCCAGATACCAGAAATTGTCTTTTTCTATTACTTTCCCTGACTCTTCAAACTTTACCTTGACAAGCAAAGAATGCTTATAGCTTACATATCTGCATATGACAGCATGTCATGAAAGTTAATATCCAACCACCTTACTTCAGTGAAAAAGGAGACTGTTTACCTGAGGCATTAACTATGAAGTGAAATAATATTCAGTTTATAAAAGGAGACAGTTTGTTTACCCAAGACATCCAACTGCAAAAAGAAATAATATCCACATATAAAAAGCTTGTTTACCTGGGGCATCATATTTGACATGACAGGCTGTATGGCCATGGGCATTCCCATTCCCATACCAGGCATCTGGCCACCAATCTGCAACAAAATGAAGTGCTGTCTGTTTGTTTGTTTGCTAGATGGGCAGTGAGAGGATGACAAGTTCAGGTACGGATGAAGTTGGGGACCTGTCATTTCACCCATTTTTGTTTTGACTACCAGTTTCCCCACACCATCGGTCATTTCACCTGACTGCTTGTCTGCCCATCCAGTAACTCATTCGATAGATAGGCATGATAACTGTGTGGCATGTACAGCCATTAGAAATCGATATCTGGCAGTCATACTGTTGCAATATACACAACAGACTGTGTAAGAGGCGATGCTTGACTACCTTTCTCTTGCTGTCAGGCTCTGTATCAAACACAGCGAGTTCACACCCAGCCCTAACAAACAGTTTAGGAGCTATAGTTTTGTCACCAGCACCCCTTCCCCAATTTGCTTATTGGTGTGCATATGCATGTGTGTCCGTACGTGCCCATATGTGCGGTTGGCATGCAAACCAACTTAAGGAACCAGGCGAAACATTTTAACCAAGCAGGCAAAACAACTTATACGTGGGGTCTAAACGACCCATAGGGTGGGCAAAATAGTGATTGGGCTATGAAGCTAGATGGTGCCAGATTTATGTCAAAAGCACTTAAACCTAAACCTTTAACCCCCATTAGTTTTACCACCAACATTGCCCAATCTTTCAAACAACACAGTTTGATTCCGAATGCATTCTTTGGCAGCCTCCAACACTTACCATAGGCATGTTCATGGCTGCCGACATGGACACCTGAGAGCTTGCATTTAGATTTAAAGATAAGGATGAGTTCACAGCTGGAGTTGCTGAGAAGACATCAAAGAGATCATTAGTGGAATTAGCTGTACTGGCACTTCTATCTGTTGCTGGGGCTAATGTGCTGCTGTTACTACTGGCTGCCTTGAACTGACTGAAGTCTGCAAAACCTTGACTGTTGAAAACAATAAGAGAAACATTCCTTCAAAGTCTGTAAAGCATAAACCACCTTTTATTCTTATGTGTCATTCTATTGTTGGGAATATTTAAAGTAAGAGAGAAAGAAAACACTTTCTACAACACATTTGAAAATAAAAAAAGGCTCAAATCGTACAAAAGATCGACTCTTTCAGCGTGGTTCCTGTATATGTATTGGAAACTGTAATGATCTCTCGGCATTGTTTTCTATACATATACGTACCCCTCCCCCAGACCCCCCCCCCCAAAAAAAATTTTTTAAACTGGAGTTCAGTTGGCCAAGGGAAGTAATAAGTAAAGAGCTATGGACTACAGTCTGCAAGAGGTAGCTTTCCTTAACTACATTTACTTTTGGGGGATCGAAAGGTTGCCTTAACTGAATGTAGTTAGGATCTGAACTGCACATTCATATTTTTGTCATGGCAGGAAAAGTTTGAAGGGCTAATATTTCTAAGTGTACAAGATGCTGTAATTTGATGTGGATGCCGTGATTGCTGATGAAAAGGAGTTCCTTATTCTTTAAGCCATTTGAATAAATGAAATTGTCAAACTTTGGAGAGATCAAGTTAGTGTTTCTGAACCAAACAGGGTGACCATTTTTCCCAAATGCAAAGTTTCAGGTATTAAGACACTACTGCAGATGGATTACCAAATGTAACATTTCAGGTATCAAGACACTCCTGCAGAAACGTCAGTAGCATCATGATAACTATGTGGCGAGTGAGAATGCATGCGCCTACAAGGGAAGCAATTTAAGCTGCTTTCTGCTAACTTCAGTTGCTATGCAGTACCAGGTACAGAGCATGCTAGGTCTGTTAAAAATGTATCCATGATGTGCATGGATGGTACGCAATTCTTCTATACTTGGTTTGTGATTTTACCATTTTCATATGTAAAAAAGCACACTTGTGCATAAATCGGGAACCTCATACTGTCACTGGATTACCAAGCTTCACTACTAAATAAAGTTCTACTTTAAAAAATTCTCCTAAATTTCAAGAAGCACACATTGTAATAGGAAGCAAAATAACACAGCTGGATCATTTAAAGGAACTTAATCTGCTGACACAACCAAGAACATGCATCACAATAGCACTGAGCGCAAAAAATGAAACATCATAGAACTTAGCAAGTTATACTAATAGTAATCTGCTCTTACCCTGTTGGTGATCCAGCACTTGCAGTTTGGAAATGAGCAAAGTCCCCAAATTCACTGCTGCTGGTGGCTGCTATACAAAAATAGTGACAGAATGAGAACAACTTAAGAAATGTTGTATTACTACCCTCACAGAACCTATTACATAACTCTCTGCCTTGCCAACTCACCTTTTACAGGAAACATAATAAGCCAGTAAGAAAACCTTGTCAAGACAGACCACAAGGCAAAGATTCGGAGATATCCTAAAACACTGGGAGAAATAAGCACGCAACTATCCCTCCAAACTTCTACACACTGCTAGACAGAAAGTTGCTGCCACACCACGCGCACTTACACTACAACCCTCCCACCACCACAGACACACAGAACCAAGGCCAATCGCTGTACTGACCCACC
Source organism: Lanistes nyassanus (assembly GCA_004794575.1). Classification (NCBI taxonomy): domain Eukaryota; kingdom Metazoa; phylum Mollusca; class Gastropoda; order Architaenioglossa; family Ampullariidae; genus Lanistes; species Lanistes nyassanus. Next base: position 347,309 of record SMGT01012336.1, read on the forward strand.
ACCCCCACAACCTCCCAGTACGTAGGATCCTCCTTTCCAACTGGCACCTGTTGTCCAAATCTGAACCCGACCTCTTCAAAAAACTCCCCCTCCTAGCATCTCGGCGGGATAAGAACCTGCGAGACCTTCTAGTACACTCTAAACTAAAACCGACTACCTCCCTCCCCCCCTTCCTGCGGCTCCACCCCGTGCAATGTCCCCCGTTGCCACACTTGCCCCTACCTTAACACTGCCACAACACTCCACACACCCAATACCACCTTTGTCATCAGACGCAACTTCACCTGCACCAACAGCAACATCGTCTACGCCATCACATGCACCCTCTGTCCCACTTTATTCTACATCGGGGAGACAGAACGCACTC
>SMGT01012336.1:348018-415826 GCA_004794575.1 Lanistes nyassanus
CCCGCGCTGCTTTTTCTCTCTCTCTTCCTCTCTCCCCCGCCCACTCTCCCCCCACCCTTCCCTACCCTTTCCTACCCCCCTTGCGATTGGCTGCCCCTCTTTTTAACCTTTCTTACTCACTGTCCCCTGGTCATTCTCCTGCTATGCAGCCTACGCGCCACTTGTACTGCAGATAAGTCTTTTTCCTTTTCGTTTTTTCGTCGTTTTTGTGTCGTCCTGATGAAGGGGTAGTGCCCCGAAACATGTAGATTGTCTTCGTCTTTGTCCCTTTCTAGGTGGTACGTTCCCTTGTTTTACATTTAATTTGGTCTTATCCTCCAAGCGGCAGTCACTTGTTTTTCTTTTACACAAGTTAAATTGAAACTCACTTTGTCCTGGTGCCCTGGGATCAAAATCATCAGCACTAGCACTTCTTTTGCCTTGGAAAGTGCTAAAGTCAGCAAATGGCTCCACTCCGTTGCTCTGCGAGGCCAATCCCATATCTATTAAGTTGGGTGCTGCACCTATTGTGTCACTTGTCTGACTCTGAAATGTATAACCACTTCAGCTTCACACCTTTCATTATTTAACCAAGACAACAAAAAGTACAACTGACTTTTAACAAGTCAAAAAATGAACATTTTCTTAACTCCTTCTCTGTTAAAAATGTCCAGACCAGCCTACCTATCCATTTTCAACAAGATACAGAAAAAATCTGTAGTTACGTATTTATTCTCAGCTTGTGATCATTTCTACTCAGAATTGCTGTATCCTTCAGAAGTCATCTTTGACTTATCTGACTTCAAGGTATTCGTGGACATGGAAATAAAGCGAAGTTTGATGCATTTTAAAGGAGAGAGATTTTCTCCCCTTTTTTAAAGTCCCATATCAAGAGTGGCAAACATGCAAATGCTTTAAACTTACAGGTAGAAGATATTCTATTGAAATTAATTTATTTTAAATGTAGAAATACAAGTTCAAATGTACATTCTTTTCTGTAATCATTTTTCTAAATCTTGGTACTGGCAGCAGGAGGACAACTACTTTCAGAATTTTTTTTCCACCTGTGTCACTCCATTTCCAGAACTTTGAGAACAGCTGAGTGATCTACTGTGAATAATTCTTAGCAGCATGGAATACTTCCTTCACCTATCTGATTGGCCCAAGTGAGAGAGTCTCTCTCCCTAATGCAAGCTCATTTCCTGAGATCAGGAAAACATAATGACATTTCCTTCACCTGACTGAAGGCTAGACTATAATACGAATTGAAAGACACTGTGGGAAGAAAGCAACAAGATTACCAAAATTATTTTATAAACTGAAGTTTCCACCTTGCCAAAAAGAATCCTTCTGTTTACTTATCAGTCCTACCTTGGTGTCTGCATCTTTGCCTAGACCTGATGCAGCGCCCAAGTCCAGTTTTTTGCCTATAGAACGTGTCCGGCTTTTGGTAGTGATTTTTTCTGTATGAGTTGTCTGCGTCCGCTCCACGGAGGTATACTCATCATCATCGCGAAACTCATCTTTGAACTGACGGTCACGGTCTCTGTCGCGTTCACTCCACTCATCACGGCTGCGGTGCCGATCCCTGCTGCGGTCTGCATCCCGATCCCTGGTGCGGTCTGCATCTCGATCCCACTCATGGTCATGGTAATCAGGTTCCCGTCCCCTGTCTCTGTCATCATCTGGTCGCTCCTCTTCACTGTAAGAGGCAATGCAAGAAGCAGCAGTTTAGCTTTTTAACAGTAACCTAAGTTTTCATAGCAGTTTAACCCTTTAAAGGAGGTTTTTTTTTTTGAAAAGCACACTTTCAAGTACCCTTGTCTCAGACAATCACTGACAGGTGTTGCAGGGACAACGTACCATGACTACACTAGTATTGTATTATTCAGTCCACACAGATGTGCTTAATATACTGCCTGTCTGAGCTATTTTTGCTTCCCCAATCCCCCTATTCCCACCCTGGTATCTTTATGCCACTGCATATAATATACAGTGTACTTGCTTATGCTAAACATTTTCTGTGCTTCCTTCTAAACATAAAATTTTGTTTTCAATTGATGGTGAAACGTTCTATCAAAAAAGCAGTATGTGCATGGGAAACACATTACGACAACATGTTACACAGCAATTGTACAGTTTCTGGGCATCTAAATCATGTTGTTCTTATGTGAACCATGCTTTAAAAACACTTTCAAAAGACCATATGCAAGAGAAGCACATTCTGACAACATATTACACAGCAACTGTAAAGTCTCTGGACATTTAAATCCTACTGTTCTTATGCTTGACACTTTTTTCATTTGTGATGTACATCCTGGCCATTGTCCACCTTTGCCAAGTTTACGCAAGGTTCAGGCAGCACTACTTTTCCATAAGGCAACAAGGCAAGGAGACCCTCTCTTGTAAAGATTTCAGAATCTTTTACTACACCAAAGTAAAAGGAGCCATAAAATGACTAACAAATAACAGGACTTCCTCAAGAGATAACTTGAAGTGTCCACTCAATTACAGTCGTGCATAATAAAAAAAATTACGTTTGAAGAACAGTTCACCATAAGCAGCAGAAAATTTGAAACAAAAGTAAAGCAAACAGATAGAGAGCCTTGGTTTCATCTAGAAAAGTCCTATGGCTAGGCCACCTCAGGACAGTGATTTCCAAAGAACTTTTTTCAATCAAAATTTTTTGTTAAGCATCACTGGCCGATATCTTTGGTAATGGTTGATTTCTAGCGAGGCTAGCATCTTTGCAACAAGGGTCAGCTATAACCAGATGCGAACGACTGCTGCATTGCATTATGGGTCAGTGAAATTGTGGAAATCCAGTACACAACTGGCTATAAAAAAAAGTCAATTTTCGCACCATACAAATTTCCATACACATACAGAAAGTCTAGCATCCATGGATTTACAATAGGTGGTTTTAGTGTTGCCCCTCCTCCCCCCTCCCCCCCCAAATAAAAGATGCCAATTTTAGCAGCAGGGATGTCGGTTCAAAAACTATAAATAATTATATGCAATAATTGACAAGAAGGCCAGCGAGGAATAATGCAAAAATTCCACTCTTACTAATGAGAGTTGCACAAGAGACTAAAGCAACAGGTAATGTGCAGAAAACCTTATGACACAATTCTCTTATGCATACTTATGTCTGTTATCTTTAGATTTCAAATGATACATGTTCCCAATTTACGCAGGTTTACCTAATCAATGGTTTTAACTCATATTACCACTCATAATCACCCTAGTGATAATTTACTGATACTGATAGTTCTTCAAACATCTTCGAACACATTTTGCATTTTACATGTTTCGAAGTTGAATAATAAAAAAATACCAATTTATGATACCACATTACTCTGTGAACTGGATGCTCATTTATTTAAATTACAGACCTGTATCCACTAGACAAGTGTGCTCACAATGAGGTTAACATTAATCTGTATAAACCATTCAACCATATTATTAGCTCAAATCACAATGCACATGCCTTGCTATGGCCAACATTTACAACAATGTGAACATTAGCACCAACATTACTTTTATCTGACCATGACCAGTGAGTACAATGTGTTAGTAAAAACACTTTCCACCCAGTGTTACCTGTTGGTATGTACATGCCTGGCTTCAGTAAGTGCAGCCACAAGACCATGATATGAAAGAAAAAGGCAAGCCATGCTTGTAGACAAACAAGTGGGCAGGAAGGCAGGCAGAGCATGCAAAACGTACTAGTCATACTTATCAGGGCCACGTCGGCCAGATGCCCGCTGCCACAAATCCTTGGCTTTATCAATGGCTTCCCCTACAACCGACTTTTTCCCCTGGTCCCACTCTTCAATCTCTTCCATACGCCGACCCCTCCTGGGTTCCTCCTCATACCGATCACCTGACAAGCATAACATGCAACAAGTTCAGGCTGAATGTAAGATGGAAGAAGTTAGAGAAACATTTGTAAATTGACCTTCTCATGGTGCATTCAATTTTTATAAACTGGTTGATAGTTTGAATTTTTTAAATAGACAATATATTCAATATCTGATTGAATAAAAGTTAAATATACTTATCACATCAAATTATTATATTAATTCCAGACATTCAGACAGCCACGTGCACAAGATGTGGATAACAAATACACACGTCACTATCCATGCCAAGTAAAGTAGACAGTGCTTACTATATTTGCTGCCACCTCCCTGAAATTCACTTGACACGCCAACATATTTGTCCTTTGTCTTTTTGGCCTTTTTCCTTTCTTCTCGAAGCCGGTCATCATCTTGTATAAACTCAAGAAGCTCTTTAACTTTGTGTCGAACTGGAATGAGACAATGTAAGCAATGGAGCATTAGTAAAGGCCTTCCCATGCCTTTACTACCATTCCAGCTGATTGGTTTAGTTTCTACTGCTTTAAGTCCAGTTGGAAATGAAGTGGTGCTGCTTTAAACAAGTTAACGTGCTGCCACACTAGGACTGCTGTCGCAACACAGGCTTGAGGCCCACTCAATTACATTACACTGACACTGGGTCAACCAGTCCTAGTACTGTTCCCTCCTAGCTTCTGCCTCAGAACTGATTAGAACACTAAGGCATTCTACTTCCAACTGGGACAAGAGATTTGATCAGTACGGCAGAACTCTTTCTAAATTTAACAATTCTAAAAGATTAATTTTTACTGATTCTATCTCCCCAAACTCTTCTGAATACCATCAATATGAACAACAACAACAACAAAAAAAAACCTCTTGAAAATCAATACACACATTTATCTCGGCAATTTGATTATAATGATGAAAGTGTTGCTAGAGGAACTGGACGCCTAGTGACTTGAGGAAAACACGGCTATTTTCCATGTTCTGAGAAGTTAGAAAGGATGAATAGGGATATATTGTTTATAGTGTTTGATACCCCAAGAGCCATCAATATTACTGTAGGCCTCAGAGTCAGAGACGTGGGATTTCCAAATATATTAGACAATATTGAAAAGATCCTCACAGTAATCTGTAAGATATTTAAATGTGCCTCTGAAAGTACCCAGTAAAGCTGTTTAAGGGCAAACACGACAGCATCCATTATACATTAACAGCAGTGTTTCTTGTATCAAATACTTAAAGATCAACCAAGCAACGATTTAGCATTATGATAAACAATGGATGAAAATGGTAAGGCATGGTGGTATATTACTTATTAGGTAAGAAAGATGCTTCTTAAATCTGAGATTGGAATATATGCAGAGATAAATTGCTCATATCCTATCTTAAAAAGAGAATAAAAGATATATTTGTACAGAAATGGGATAGTGCTTTATTTTTAAATGTTTTGAAACTGCACACACTAAAGTCCTATTCCCCCCACCCCCAAATGTTTTAAAGATTGTTCAGTAAAATCAGGTTTAGATGTAGTACTCTTGTTAGAAGAAGAACAACTGACAAATTTTTAAAACAGAAAAACTATGTATGCTGTAAGTCTGTACTGAAATAATGGTAAAACTGATAAGAGAACTTTGTTTATTTGTGAATGTCCTTCAACATTAAAAAGAATTTTTATATTTCTATTGTTTAAACTAGTGCTTATAATAATTTAATTACATGTGAAGGGCACGAATAGACCTAGAAATGATTTCTTAAATAGGCTTTAGGGTAAACACTGATGTTCTGCTGTTATTTGAAATTGTAACTGTGTTGTAATATTTCTTCAAGAGGGCAAAGGCCTAGGGAAAACATTCTTACTTGTTCTATCTCTGCCTTTTATACAAAAACATATTTCTAGCTTACCATTAAGACCTTGGTCCTTGCCATTTTCATCAGTGAAGGTGTAGCTTTCTAGCCTGCGTAAATCGTAGATATGTTCACGAGCGCTGGTAACCACACGCTCAGACCCATTTTTCACAAGGTAAGACAAAAGAATGAGAGACTGGAAAAACACAGACAAAGAAAAAAACATTAGAGGCCTGGCATTTTGATTAAGTAGAACCAAAATGCAAAACATAAGGCCATAGTATATTATATAATATATAGGACTGCAAAAAACCAGAATTCTTAATGCAGACCCCAAGGATATTAAAAGCCTTTTGTTTACTCATTTTCAGTTACTTTGAATGCCTGAAGATGAAGTGCCAAAAACCTTTTGTTACTAAACTACAAGACTGAGAGTCTCTTTTGACGAAATGCTCAAAGTAGATGCCAGTAACAGATATCTGAGAAAAGCCAGTGACTTAAAAATGATATAGTGACAAAAAGGTTGTAATTTAAATTGTTAAGTTAAAAATTATACAATAACAAAGATGTCAATTCTAATTTTTTTAAAAACTAGCATACCTTGTAAACTCGCCTCCAGTTTTTCTTGTTCTCAAGTAGCATACGTTTCCATAGCATGCCCATCACTTCTGGGAAATGTTCATATGTGAAGGTGTACTGTGCGATCTCTTTCATCAGCTGTCCATGAGGACCCCATGCATCATCATTGGTTGCTTCTCTTACTTTGGTTTCCACTTCTGAATAATTCATCACCACATTCGTGCTGCACACATGAAATTCAACAAATCTACTAACTGGCTACAATACATGCATCCAATTACCAACAATCTTAATCATAAAATCACCTTGAAAAAACTGCACAGAATATTTACGGGATGCATACTTTTGTTTGGGTATGGGTGATGAATATACTTTTCATCAATAATGTTTAATATCTCTGAAATAAGTTGTGAGAATTATTAAGGACTTCTTGTTGTTTTTGGTCAGGTGTCAAAAGAAAGTTTAGAGTCAACAAGAAAAAATAGGTTAAGTTGGGTAACCGTAACCACAACACCTTTTTTTTGTGCCCTTAACATTGTATTTTTAACAACATATCTGTTTCCTGAAAGTAAAAAAAAAGCTTGAACAAAAAATGTTTCAGATGAAAAATTCTTTTTTCCAAATGAACAGCTTATTGCTTTGTCTACTACACTAACTTTAATTCTGTAGTGTCAGTGGGTGTGAAAGTAGGGTGGGAGCAAGGAGTGCTTATCTTCTGCTATAAATAATAAGGCTAATACTTCTCACAACTTAATTCTGAATAAATCAAAAACAACAACTGTAATTTAGGACTGTGAACAGGGTAGAACTCCTATTTTTTAAATTGCATTTTCCCCTTCCTACAGTTTTAAAAAAATGTGAATTCAAACTCTGATCAATGTCAGTGAACATACATCTAGGGTATGCTCTACGCATGATGATCATAACCAGTACAGTTCTGCAAATACTGAAAATCTGTCATACATGCCAAGCACACTACACTAGAGCCAAACTAGGACCTAAATGAGCTTTACAAGGGTTTACTAATATCACAGGAATGCACAGTGACAGCTGGTCGTTTATTCACTGCATGTTCTACAGCAGACGTGGTACTTTCTCTTAGAAAGTAATGCTTTCTGCCATTTCCATCTGTCAGTGGCCTGCATCCATCAAATGGTTGTGTGAAAAGTGGAACACAGAGTCTAATATCTGGTTTATATTAAAAAAAACTTCCTCAGGTTTCTGCTCCTCTCTTCATTCTTCATATGTATACACACAAATTGGCACAGTGTGACACTTACACTGATAGTTATAATGTACTCTTGATGACAGGATTTACTCAGTGCTTAGACATGGTTGTACATTATAAGGCAACCACACCCACCCTTCCAACAGATGGCTGAAAAAACTGCTAAACTCACTGCAGACACAGACAACATCTCAGCTTTAACAGGAAAACAAACCAAAAACACCGTTTTGGCTATTTTAAATTATTATACTCAGGTTTAACCCTTTAGACAGCCCATACAAACTTGATTTTAAAATGATAACATTTTATGGAAATTAAGTACAAGCAGCTACTAAGCTACTACTAGCAATAACATATGTAGGGAACTGGCAAATGCAGTGGATGTTATCAGTTCAATGTGCATGCAAGTAGAGGGCTGATTGGGTGAGCATGTAAAATGTGGCAGAATAAAAAGCTATAGTAATACGGGTTCTCTGTGTGTCTTTTAATAATAACTTGCTAAGCTGCAGTTCAAAGAGATGGCAACAGACAAGAAAACAATTTGTCCAAGTACAAAGTTGTAGTGCAAAACTGATCTTGTGCTCTACCACCCACAACTGGGCCTTGTTTGCATAAAATTTATATCCAGGTTCTATGATAAATCTACTAGATCTACTGTACTAGCTTAGTAGCCATTGTATATTAGTATAAATCAACAATAGATGCAGGAGAAATTCCCTAGATCACTTCACAAAATTATTCACCAAATATTTATAGAATTTGAAGGCCCTCAATTTTACTTAAACTTATGAGCTTTTCGATTTTTGTGGATCCCTTTATGATTATTATCAATTTTGACTATTCAGTTAAGTGGGACAATACTTATGAAATCAAAACAGATTATATATATCATATGTAATATATTACTTCAAAATATTCTCTGCACAAAGTATTTATTTACTAAATACATTTATAATTTAGTTTTTCTTTTACTTGATGATCTAGTAAACCATATCGTTTTACTAAATATAATATAGGAAAACTATGCCGTTTTGAACTGTATAAAAATGTCAACCATACAGTCACTGTCAGTGTAATAAGTGGTGTCATTAGGTGTTGAACCTCAAGTTGAGGGAGGGGCTGGATGGATCTGAGAACATCACTGAACCCTTTTACAATTACAGGAGACCCTATTCCCATTTCGTCAATAGTTTCAAATAATGAAAAAGCAACAAAAAATCTGCTTCGGATAATGACTAGTTTTGTACTCCGATGTTCGTTCAAGTCAAAACACTGCATCAAAGCAGGGGGAAATGTTGTATTCGTGTCAAACAGGAAACTGACTTCACAGCAGAAAGGGGTCATTTCGCTACCAGCAACGTTAAGAATGAAAATAGTGTACTTACACCTTATCTGTCAACTCTCTCAACTTCCACATACTAATCATCTTGGCTTCTGATAGTGTTACAAGGCTATACACAAAGATAAAACATCTGAAGAAGTCGATGATTGCTGATATTTGGTCAATTGTCTTTCACAAACCAGCTTAACGGAAGTTGTTCCTTTCGACAGCGACTGCTTGATCACGTGACCTGAACATTCAGGTTTCCGGGGAAAGACCACACAATTTCTTCGGGAAAGACGGATGGTGACACCGAAGTCTACAAAAATACAGTGTTAGCAAAATCTTTGGTGACATCGTACCGTGTGACTGTAAATTTGTGTGCATATTTAAAACCACTAATGTATTTTACGTTTCATAAGATTAATGGTGGAAAATAGTTCTTTCTTGGCTGCTGGTGTCGAGCATTGATCTAGCTTTGTACAGTAGACGTAGTATTACTCATACTGATACTGTTGGTGTTAGCAGTATTATAAACCACAACAGGTTTAAACGTCTGTACAGTTTGAGTGCACCGCTGTCGACGTACGAAAAACTACCTTTAAGTTACAACGACCTTATCCCCTGTGCAGCTGCTTTGCTAAGCAAATACTTTTTCTTTCACCTCGAGGTTCTTGGCAGTCCTTTGGCTTTCTTTCCTCAGTGTAGTGTTTCATTACTGTTGTGTGTATTGTAAGGTGTGTGGTATATATAATATGGTCCTACTCCTACGAAGTCGCCACATTTTCCATAACTACCTATCTTTTCCATCTGAAGGGGACATGTATTACTCATTTAGTGTATGTATGTAGTGTAGGTACTGTATAATTTACGATAAAAAAAACTATAGATTCGCAATTCTCGATTAATTTTTTTTTCGATTCGACTGAAATCGCTCCGTCTATTCGAAATCGGGTCTAACATCGACGCTTCGCCTTAAGTTATAGCCATATAGGCATACATGTCCATGCAAATCGACACAGATAATGAGATATTATAGGTAGTATTCACACTTTGTTGTTGTTTATGCGTGTTATTAGGGACCTTGTGGTAGGTTGTGTCGTTGCACTAAGGGCTTGCCACCTGTCATTACCCCATGGGTCAGTAAAGTTGTACCCAACACTGTATTGCATGTAATTTTCTCTTTCGTATGCGTCACTAAGGTTAGCAAATACGCCGTCAACTATTTCCACTTGGGAGGTAACTCAAGCTATGACTTTTCAATTACGGGTATAGCGATTACTTCCCTTAAACGTCCCCTTTTCGAGGAGACATTACTGCTGACAAGCATAAACAATTAAACTGGTTTTTTGCTTCCCATTTCAAATTTAAACTTATGGATGCTGCGAAAACAGTATATTGTTGTGTCTTAAAAATACCCTTTATTTTAAATGCATTTTGCAGAATATCTTTATAACATTAAGAAACACGCTCGGATACTCTGCTTTACATCTCCAAAAGTCTCACAGTTGCGGGTGACGTCATGAGCAGGATTGGCAGCGGAGAAATCACAGCTCTGTCCTGGCGCTGACACCACGAGTCTGGCAAGTTTCGCTGTTCTGCAGAGGCGGTTGCTAGAGACTGGAAAGCGCCAATTCAACTGCATTTTACCGCAATATATAATACTGTAACAACCATTTGAGTCACCTGACCAAATGGTAGCTGTGGCAAACTGTGTAAGAAGTGTATTTAGTTGTTTTTTTAAACTCGCAGGATGTTTCTGCTTAGATGGCTATACGTTGGATCATCTTTCTCATCCCCCCTCAGATATTTTGTTGTAAAGCACAGCGAGCCTGTCCTTGCGGTGGGGTTTCGCGCTATAGAAATGTTCTTGTTGGTGTTACATTTATTAGTCCAGTCAGTTGCCTGGTCTGTAGTTTAAATCTCTATATAACTGCATGGCAGCAAGTCTTACTGAGCCAAGCCCTACTTTAGTTTGAATGCAAAACAATAACGTCCTGGAGTTTTGATCACGGCAGAAGTGACAGAAGATTGGAGGTGTGTCTAGCAACAAAACTTTGATCCAGCAAAATTTTTGGAACTGGGTTAGCACACCTCATAAAACATGTAGACTAGCTCTGGTACTCAACCCCGATCACCTCTGAATTCACCTCCTCATTAAATATAAAAGACAGCCGGACGCCTGTCAGCGCACTGAGGCGGAAAAAGGTGTGCCTCCGCCAAGCCCACAGGTGTGTAGATGACTAATAAATGTAATGTATAGTGTGCCATGGCACCTTTACTGAGGCAACATTTAATTATAGGCGCGCACTCTCTTAAGGAAAGTTCAAAGGTTAGCACCCACTCCCTGCCAGCAGTAAGAGTTATAATGACTCTGAGTGATCCAAGAATTGAAGGTCTTGCAGGTTCCAAACGATACGTTGTAATCCATCAAAAGACAGTAAATAACAAGCGAATGACAACGCGCGGGCACCCACACACACAAACACGCAGCATGAGTAAATAACGGGGATTATGTCACCTTTTGACGCCCAAGAAAATGTTTCAGTTATCAACGAGCAACGAAACGAAAACACGTCAGCAAATAGAAATGCAGTTATAAACTCCAGAAAAGCGAGAAAACAAGAAAAACAGCTATTTCGGATCTAAAAATGTTGTTTGCAAAAGTAAGTTGACAGTCTCGGAGAGACAAAATAAAAGACAGCACCACAACGTCTGCGAAAAGTGAAACAGAGAAGATTTTATATATAACTAGTAATGCGGCATATAAGGCTGCAGTGAGTAAAAAGATGCTGCTCGGGATATTGCAATGATTCAGGTCAGAGCGAACGTTCCACACAACGACCTACGATATTCCACATGAAGCTGTTTATGAAGAGGCTTTGTGCGGTAAACTGAAGAACAAATGGAACATCTGAATCGAGGGTCCACAAGAGTTCACCATAAATTTTCGTTTTTAGCAATAGGAAGATTTAAAATGAAGGTTAAATCAAAGGAAATGTTTCTATTGCAACGAGTTTGCTGAATCAGTCAAGAAATATAATTTAGAATAAAAGAAAAACAGAATTTACCTTCTCATAAAATTAACTGACTTGCATTGGAATTGATTTTTCTTTTGGATATGGAAAGGAATCAGGAACCCTATAGCTATAAACATAGAATATTAATAAGTGGACCCAAACAAGCAGATCGACTGAGATCATTCTCTAGGATTGTTTTAAACAAAACCGATAGTGGTCTATTTACAATTGTTAGATCACACCAACTTACTGTGAATGGAACTACAATAATTGTATGCTTAAGTTCCGCTAGACCTGAACATTATTTCAAGGACTTCTTCAAGCCAAAAAGGTTGCCGTAATTCCTAACAGGCCAGGGCCCAGGGCTCACACTTTTTTTCTTCAAGATACTGTATGCTCCAAACAAACAAAAAATAATCGCAAATTGACACGCGGGCAAGGAGTTGCCGAATTTCATGGATTCGGGTACAATGATAGCAACAAAAATTAGGATGAGGTCGCACGTCTGTTGAGTGTAGCTCTTGAGAATAATTTCCCCTTGCACAAAAAGCGTCCCTTCTGGCGCACTAAAGTCGGACAGTGGTGTTCGCTGAATGGTTGAGTCATGCGAGCCATCAGTATAGATTTGGGAGTGATCTTTGTATGGGGTTTTCAGCTTCTGTTTGAAATCTGCAATAATTTTGTCAAAGTGTATCTCTTTGTTATGTTTGGTAAGTTCTGTCTACAATTGTATAGTCCAGGGTGGAGCATGACGGTGCACATGTGGATAAGGGGGTTGAATGTCAATCCTCTTCGATGAAAGTCTCTTTTGTATCAGCCACACCGACTACCGCATCAGGGTATGGAGGAGGCGAAACGAGAGGTACCCCAACAACATCCTGCAGCACGTCCGTTGAGGAGGCCCCGGTATCATGATGTGGGGTGGACTTGGTCTCAGCCGACTCGTGGGCCCCGTCGTCTTCCAGTACATCGGCCCTGGACGAGGAAACGGCGTGACAGCACAAGGTTATGTGGACCAGGTGCTGAGGCCCCACGTCGTGATATACTTTCAGCAACACGGCACGCACGCACGCACGCACGCACGCAATTATAATTTGCTTGTAACAAAAGCTGGTGTGTTTTGACGTTTTAAGAGGTGTTTGCTATGCTAGACGCGACCATTGTTTGTTACAGAGTTTCAGAAAGGGAGTGCGAGTTGCAACTTGCAACACCAGTAGCAAAGAACACAACTTGCCAGCTACCTCAGCTACCACAGTTGAGTTCTGAGATCTCCCTCTCATGGGAGGGAGGCCCATGCTCCGAGCGGTGGTAGAAATACAAGCTGGTATGTAAGTTAATCAAGAACAAATGAGGACAGAGCGCTATAAATCGTCAAACGACAACCCCAACAATTAAAGTACTGGCAGCGCTAGACACAACCGTATGCTGACGTATGCAATCAAGGGAGCCTACCGTACCCAAACACGTAGCAAAGAGAGAGTCGAAATTTGTTAGGTCACGGATCCCACCCTGTCCGAAACGCATGTACGGCTGGCATAAATACCAAATTTGCTCATCAGTACTATATTGGAACAAACTTTTCCGCCAAACGAAACAGATCCCATTTGCTGGTACAATGTAACGCACGCACGCACGCACGCACGCACTCGAAACATGTCATATCAGCATTTTCGTGAGCAAACAGGATTGGGTATTTGCAGAGCGACGCGTGGCCTACCGGGATTATGACAGCTCCGTTTTGAAAGGTCTGGCTGGATAGACGGCTGTGGGTCTACGCGTTTGTTCTTCGCGTGAAGCCTGTTTTTGTGCCCTGCTGTGCAACCAGTGAAAATAAAGTCTTCGTGTTCAAGAAAAAAAACCCATCAATGATTGCATCAGCAATAGCCAGCGACACCGAAAGGTTGACTTAGGGGCTGGGGAGGAGGGAATGATAGCTGGAGTTGCAGTGGGACGTAAAGTGTAGAGCGAGTTCCCCCCAACCCCCACCTTTTCCCCTCGTCCCGATGACGTGAGTTCCACAAATGTGGAGTGTCGGGTTTTGTCATTGTCGTCACCAGTGTGCATTATATACTGTGCGAAGTTCTGATCCACTACAAGCCTCGGTACGTGGTTCTGCCGCTGTGGCGTATGGTGTAACGAACCTTGAGAAATTCGATTCTCGGCGTTTGTATGTACACAGATAGACGATAAAAACGGTCATAATTTTTAATGCTGAAGATGAACATAAAATGTAATGTTGCCGTGTCACCCGAGACTGCTTAGTTACCCTTGACACGTAAACATTCGGGCGACAAAGTAAATTATTCACGATACCTACGCGCTTATCAACGAAGTGACAATGGGGTGTAGGGCAGTGTAGATGAAAAAAAGACTGAAGAATTGTCGGCAGCATGTGTGTATACACAGGGAGGGAAGGGACGAGAGACGCCAACGACCAATTTGTGATGATACTGTCACAGCGCTGTCTGGTTTGTTTCCAAACTATCTTCTGTCTTGAATTTCTGCCCAAATCGGATTTTCTCTTGACACTTCCCCTGACATCTAACAAGGAACAGAGAATTTTCGTAGTCTCAAGGAACGCCACTGACGGGTAGGCAGTACAAACTGCTTCATATTTAAGCATACAATGATACGTTGAGACAACGATGCCATTTTGATTGCACAAGTATTGCTTATTATTCCAGGGGTGACACGCCGCCTGTAATTTCATCCGCAATACTCTTAGAGAAGGCTTACACTCACTTTTGAAACTGTCATAATTTGATGGCGACACGCATGAAAACACGAAATAAATAGAGGAGACCGCAGAGCTGCAATGGAAATCCCCAGCTGAGAGCAGGAAGTATAGGGATCTGGCCAATGACGGTGAGTGCTGAAACACGACACTCGCATAAGATTATAAATTTCATCCGAAAACATTTTTCGTAGGTATGGGAATTCCGAAACACAGCAGATAGATATATCGCTGATGTACATGTAATAACCTTTAAAACGAGTCTTTATGGGTAAAGTCTACTTCTGTTATTAATTAAATATCAATATTTCTAAATATTAAATTTTTCGTTAGTCAGGCAAAATAATTGCATGGCTGAGAAGAATTTAAAACAAGGCATGTCGCCCTCTACATTAAAAACCTATTTTGGATATTGTTCGTGGATGCCGCCAAACAAAACCCAACATGGAAAAAGAATATTTTCTGAACAGATGACTTAGATTACCCATGTACAGTCATTATGAGGATTTCTAGAACAGAGACTGCGGTACACTGTCATGTCTGTGCAATATACACTGTTCCTAGCCTTATTGCCATGCTACTCAGTTTTGAAAAACCAGACTCACGTGCACGTTGTCATTTGTCTGACGGAAGAAATGTACTCGTATTATGTATTAGATGACGAACAAAACAAAAAACAACAACAACAAAATATATACTGCCCCCCCCCCCAAAAAAAAATCAAAATATCTCTATCTCTGTTTAGAAGCAAGCATTATCAAAAAATGTTATAAGGTGACTTTGAAGATGTTTTCAGAACATGATTGAATGAATGATCAAACGAACGAATAAATAACCGAGAAATATTTATATATATGTAATGACTTTTTTGCTGTGTTAGCTCTCACCAAAAGGTAAGCATTAAACGACTTGTTTCAAGAATAACATGCAATTCAATACGCACGCACGCACGCACACACACAAGCATATATATATATAAATATATAGATTCGTTTAAAAAAAACAACCAAATCAGCAAAAAAATTATCAAAAAGTATGAGATTAAGCAACCGCACAAAAAAGCTTAGACATCCGTGACGCAGAGGGAGGAAGAGAGGAGGGAGGGAGATGGTATACATTACTGGGTATTTGTCTTCCTTTTCCTAGAATTTATTATTGATATTCTTCGGGAAGCCACTGTCTCCCTGTCAACAACTCTCAACTCGGTGTAGGTCTGCATACATCAGGATGCTAAAAACAGAATCCAAATTTACGAGGAAGTCCGTTAGGTGTAGCTGACTAAAACAGGGTGTAGATGGCTAGTTTTCTTCTTCCTTCTTTACTTTATGTTCACCACGTACGCATGTTTTATGGCTGCGTTAATCACTATAGCACGGAGTGCTATAAGGCAGAAAGTTCTTACTGAGCAGCTACCCCATTCGTTGCTACAGAAAGTAAGCCAGTGGGGAAATCCGTTTCGCGAAAGGATGCCACAGAAGAAAAACACAGAGGTTTAAGTAACGCTTGGTATCCGGGGCCTGATTTAGCTCTGTGCTACTGTTTGCCATGGTATTGTATGATCTACGGGCTAGCAACGCCCTCTTACTGACGTCACTGAGCGAGGTAGGCCTGTGACGTAGCTCGGCACGCGGCGAGGCTCGGCAGATCTCGAAACGCTGTCAGGCGCTTGCGTGAGCGCAGGCAGCCAGCCGAGTCGAGTGGACTTGATTTTGGCGGCGCGCGAACATCGTCGCGGGATGGTATAAGAAGCCAACCCACTCACGTGACGGCCACCACACAGGAGCTGAACTTTGCTGGAGTGGCAACTTGATCAAAACAAAGTGAAAGTTTCGGCGAACGAGGCAAGCACTCCCTGCAGCGTTTTAAATAGAATACACCCGCTGTTTAAGAGTTGGAGAGGAGAAACAATTAAACAGACCTGGTGAGACATCACCGTGAGGTGGAAGCACTTTAGCCACTCAAGAAGCGAACAGTGAACTTGTTCATCGCACAGATGGGAGAAGCATGGGAGTCAGAGAGCACGGGCAACGCGGCAGTCGACAAATCGAAAATGAAAGCGAGGCGGAATGGCCTATGGAACATCTTCGATGGCGTGGCCCCGGAAGTTCTGGAAAATCTCGGGCTGACCGAAGACGACATCCGGCAGCTGCACTTGGAGGCAGAGGACGCCAGCGACGACGACGGCGACGACTGCCTGGCACAGATGTCGGAGCCGCGCATCCCGGCGACAGCATGCCGCAGATGCAGGGTCCAGCGGTCTCTGTCGGCCAGCGTGGAGAGCGAAGCCAGGTGGCTGCTGCAGAGCCGAAAGCGACGTAACGCCCTGGGCAACCTGTTCGAGATCCTGTCGCCTTCCCAGCAGGCCCTGCTCGTGGAGCATCTTCAGGCGCAGCTGCAGAAGCTGGGTGCTGGCCACGTCAACGACCTGCTGGAGGAAGGAGTCCGCGGCACTAGTGATGCCGTACGCACCTCCACTCTGACTGCTGCTAGCTCTGTCGCCGTGCGATCGGCGTCTGTGACACAAGGACATATCGTATGCCACTGAGTGAAGGACTTTGTTGTGTGTGAGATATCTACCCCAGTATTTCACAGAGAGAGAGAGAGAGAATGAGAGAGAGAGAGAGAACGACTAAAACAGTCTTTGAAAGTGCTGTTGATATAATTATGCGAGGACGTCGAACAGTCACACCGAATTTTGACGTGGCGAAAGGTTCGGTTTCACACTTGGACTTTAAACTGTTTCCCTCAGTGATGAAATGTACCTCTGCCTTGAAGCCATTCCTTGTGACATTGAACCACGTCGTGTAAAACACTGGCTTGGTTCTCACCGGTGGGGACAAGAAGACTTCGTTGTACCGACTAACATGCTAAACGGGCGGACAGCGATCAAGAAGTTCACAAAGCGGTTTTGTTTCCGAGCAGAAGAAGACTGTATTATTGCACGTATGCATGGATGGGTTGACAGCTTTTTAGGCCAGTGTTCCCCTATGTCGGTCAAACGGAAACTTGTCGGTCCGCGCCAATCGTCTTTCAGAAAAAGGCACCCACAGTGACGAATGACTTGTACTTACGAAATTCCAGAATGTGCAATGACTAAACTTGGCGGAGACTTACCTGGTAAGATGACTCATAGCTCTGCTTACAGATTTAGACCTGGAAACAGGCGTTTCTAAGTCGAGTTTTGCTAGTTGGCAAAGTTGTGGCTTGGTTTAGATTTTACTTATTAAAAGTTCTGTCATTTTAATTATGACCTGAAGAAATGTAGGAGTTTCATTGTTAGTTTTTAGCGAAAACTATTTTTATTTAGTGTCACAGTTAGTCATCTCCTAAACAATGACGTGTACATTATATGCTTTGTATATCCCACCAAGCGTCTCTTGTTGCTTTTAAATTGTGGTCGACAGATTGCCAAACCAATGGACATCTTTAGCAGTATAATTATCAGAGGAATTTGAAGCAGTCTTACCATGCCTCGTGGATCTGACCGTGTGTAAGCCCCACTGTGCAATACTAGCTGTCATTTAAATTAGTTAATAAAACTACCAGACGGTATTTCGTACTTTTGCTTGAAGGTATAAATCTGGCCGCTTTAACAAACTTTCTGTATTAAGTGGCGGAGCGATACCTTGTGTATTTGTATCTGTATTTGTATTTGCAATGTAACTATTTCCTCGTGAGTACTTCTAACAACTGACATGTTTTCATTCTGTTATCCGCTAAAATTTTATGTTGTATTTTGTGTAACTTTGCAGAGGTTTCGTTAAAATTTCGAAAGACAGTTTATGTTTCGAAAAGTGAAAATATAACACAATTTCAATTTGCTAATAAAGAAACGCTTTACGCCATGAGCTCAAGAACTGAGTTTTAATCTGATTACGAAATGAGAAATAATGAGGTGTGGTTGCTTAAAGGGAGGGTGGGAAATCCACCCATATAGACAAATAAAGTGTCAGACAGACGGACAGACAGACAGACAGATGGACAGACGGACGGACAGAAGAAGGGCGAAAGAGAAAACGGGGAGAAGAGGATAAAGGGAAGAAGAAGGAGAGAAAGAGGGGGGGGGGGCGAGTTGATGCACCAAAATCTAATCGCAAACAACTGTGGTCTCCAGTCCTTTGAAAGACGGACTCGCACACCTTTTGTGTTTATTCGCCGAAACTAGAGCGGAGCTGGAGACGCTTGTCACATCCGTTGTTGAATGCTCTTCTTGACCCAGGATTTATGTCTGGTGGTGCGCACACTGACTGACATTTAATTTGGGAAGCGCCTGCAATCGATGTCTGAAAGTTCTGTGGAAGTAGATTTTCCAGTAAATGAACTGCACTACTGTCTCTACTGCAGTTGTTCATGTATGCAGGTTAACGAACAGATGTATGCACATGCCCTCCTGAGTTCAGTTATTTCAACCTCACGCATTACAGTGTTATAAACCTATGGGAAGACAACTTAAGCCTTAAGTAACATTATGTAACAAGCTCCCCCTGCCTGTTCACACAGCGAGCACTTACAAAGAAGAGAAGAGAGATAGAGAAAGAAGAAAGAAAGAAAAAAAGAAAGAAAAACCTGTGTGTATCAGAAATCGAAGCAACAGATATAGAAGGCAAAGGCATGGAATGCATGTGTGTGTGTGTGTGTGAGGTTGGTTGGTTGGTTGGTTGGTTGGTTGGTTGGTTGGTTGGTTGGTTGGTTGGTTGGTTGGTTGGTTGGTTGGTTGTTGGTTAACGTCCCACCGCGAACGAGGAGGTTGGTTCGTTCGTTGGTTCGTTGGTTGTTGCTACGTTCCGCCGCGAATGGAGTTCATATCAGGATAGTTTTGCTTATACAAAGTTTACGTGCTGCCACACGTGGGACTGCTGTCACAACACGGGCCTCAGTCCCACCCAGTCACATTATACTGCCACCGGGCCAACCAGTCCTAGTACTGTTCCCTATAGTGCCAGGCGTCTGGCAGGGCAGCTAGTAGATTGCCAATTGTTAAGTCGTAGGTATAAATCGGGTGGGTTGCGCACCACTGACTTCGCGCCTCCGAAGCGGACGCCAAAGGTGCTCGGACACAAAATACCAAATACGCGCAGCAGCCATCTATTGTTATGTTTTACAATATATTATTATGCTGGTTGTGAACGCATTTATGTGGACCTCTTGATAATGTTAAGAAAACACTCTAGCATAATCTGTAAATGTAACACTTTGTTTCCCTGCTGCATTGCTGGGGGAAATCTCCTAGTCCGAGGTCGACGTCACGAGGAGGATCGGCAGACGAGACACTACTGCCTTTCCCTGGCTGACGTCATGACTCTCGCGCAAACCTCGCTGTTATCGCATTCTGCAGCGGCAACAGCTAGAGCTTCGGAACGCCCAGATTTACCACAGTAAACACAGACTAACATCTGTGAGATAAGCTGATCACCGAAGGTTAGTAAACAGTGAGAAATTAATCGCAGCTGCGATAAATACGCGTAGTTTTTTTTTAAAGAAGTGTTTTTGCTGTGACGTCCATGTGTCATAGTACCTTTACCGAGACGTTCAAGGGAGAGAGAGAGAGAGAAATAGAGAGGGGATAAGAATATATCATATATCAATTAGTGTAAGTGAAATTGAGAAAACTTATGTGCAATGCAGAGGTGTGTAAGGTTCCATTAACAAGGATGGGGAACTATTTCTTCATTTTCATGTCAGACTGGTATCACCGAAGACTCTCGTCTCTGTAAAGGCGAACGCTTAGTCGCCTGATAAAACGATTTATTCATTGCTGTGGTCCGCAGATCCTCCCCATATGCTCCAGAGCGCTCACGAACCCCTTTCAACGCTCCTGAAAGTGCATGAAGCTAAATGAATTGCGAGTTGATGGTCGGGGAGCTGATTTCAGGTAAAAGCACAGAGCGCTGTGAGCCTCGTGCATCGAACGACATGCATAAAAGCCATACATGCTCCTGGTGACATCTTATTTCTCCCTATCTGGCTTCCTCCCTCCCCAGACCGTCTTCTCCTGGGCGTGCATGTGCGCAGGTTCTGGCTGTCCTATTTGGTGACTGTAGATTTCGTCCTGTGAATCAAAGTTGTCCTATGCATACATTAGACTTGCCATTCGGCCATGTACTGCCAGCTGAACGCCTTCGCTCAATGAGTGTGACGCACGCGGCCGTACGTCACTAATTACCGGCAAAGCCACATACCAGCGTATGTGTTGTGCATACAAACACCAGGGGCTAGTTTTACGCGCGCAACGAGCAGTCAAATCAACTTCATGCGCAGCCCTAAAATGATGACGAGTACAAGTTCCCACTGAAATTGTGATATTCTCAGTTTTTTTAGTAATTCGTGACCAGGAAGAGTTTGGGAATATTTTAAACATACTCCACCGTTTCAGTGACAAAAATCCCTCACATAAATAAATAGCTAGGTAAAATTAACGTACTGTAAATATGCAAGACATGTTTTATTATCATTTTCACGTTTTTGCAGTAACTGGTAGTAAGAGACAATCGTTTGTGTACACTTAATCAGTTTTTACAAGAATTTGTTGTTAATACGAAGTATAACTTAATGCTAGCGAACGTTTTGCTGCCGTGGCGTGCGACATCCTTTTGATCGTCTTCAACTACAACTGACTGCTCGTAGCATTCATAAAACTGGTTCCAAAAGAGCGCTTGTACATATCTGAAAATTTGATAGTTGTTGAGGTTTCGGGACTCGTCATAACCCACGTTTTTTGTAGCTTTACAGCAGAGAAAGAGAGAGAGAGCAAGTCAGTCTCTCCCCCTCCTTGCCCCCCCCCCATCTTCTCTCTTTCTCTCATATATATAACTATACATCTGCCTACAGTTGCTAACGTCAGAGATAGATATCTTTCGAAAATTAAAATGAGACAATTAAGCCTCTCGCACTTTACCTGTCAAGACCACATTTCCTCGTGCACAAGATCGGAAAGTCCCCCGGCCATTGGTTCATGCCCGACATTATAATACGACAGGAAAAGTGGAGGTAAGAAAGTTAAAGCAGGTGGTCAAGTGCAATTTATATAAAAAAAGAAATTAACCATGTGACAAGCCGGCTGAGGAGGTGTACGACTTGTCTGAAAGTGTACATTCCTTGTGACAAGGGGCCCCAGAATTTTACTAGCCAAAAGAAACATCTTAATCGCCGAGGAGAGACATCAAGCTGGCGTTCAATATGCAATACTTGTATGAGGAGAGCGAGATGTTAATTCCTTTTACTCTCCAACTCGTCCGTCCATTCACCCTGGCCGTTATTTCAGCTCTGAGTACAAGAGAACGCGTTGCAATCCCAGTAGAGAGAGGAGAGTGAACCGGCAGTGTGCTTGCACTCCGACTGTGTGTGTGTGTGAAGGAGGGAGAGAGAGCGAAAGCGAAAGGAATGAAGGAGAGAAGAGTCAGTTGCTTTCTCAGCTGACAAGATTTGTTCTCAGTCACCGGACAAAAACAGCCGACGAAAAATGTAAAACTTAGTCTCCATGACAATTGTCTTTCAATCTTATTGAAGAACACGACTTCTGTGGGCCAATCGTCTCGAGCACTCCCTCACCCTGCGTTGAACTCAATGATCCTAGGCGACAAGACGGACTTATAGCTGACAGCGAATTTATTCACGGACAGTTGGCACGCTACTGAGCTGCCAAAAAAGCATATAGAGGATTGGCTGACTGACTGACAGACTGATTGATGCAAATATAAACTGTTTGCAGTGGATACATTTTCTGTAAGAAATTTAGTTATTTAATCACTTCATAAAAAGGATAAAAGCTGAACATTAAAATTGAAATTACCGATTTTCCTCTAATATATAATTTCTAGATTAAGCTAAGGTAGCATCTTCATTTTAACCAAAAACTTAAGGCAACTGAAAATATGATAAAATATTTAAAATAAAACTTGAACGGTGACGTTTGTGTAGTTTTCCAATGTATTACAGGTAGACTTGCTCCACCTGCACAGTCGGTACATTAAGTTAAATGATACAGTTTTGGGGGGTTGTGGTTTATTTTTTGTTTTTCAAACATTTAAAAGTAGGGTAGAATTGACAGGAACAATTAAGTTTTAAGCAAAAGAAGTAGGACATTTTAGCGAGAATATACAAGCCACGCGGTTTGCATCGGCGAGACTGTCTCTCAGGGTGAGTGCCGTCTGTAGCCTGTCTGGGCTTGTGCGAGATCGATATCGGGGTTGATCGGCCCAAAGGAGGGGTTATGACGTTCAGCCCTGAGGCTTAGTGCTCCGTCAAGATGTCAGTAGCCATGGCTACGCGACCACCATAGCGTAACGAAGTTCCTGTCGCAGACGTGGTCACGTCGTCCGACATCCGGGGACTTGCCGACCGAGCAGCAGGTTCTCTGGCAGTCTTCGGGGATCGCGATCGGGGGTCGACGTACGGGCCGCGTTGTTGAGAAACAGGATTAACTGGCGCGAAACAACGTGCGTGCGTCGGTAAAGAGAGTTTCTGGGGCTGCGCATAGGGCTATATGTGACGAGCGCAAATTAAAAAAAAATTACACCTATTTTTTTGGTCGAGATACGTCAGACTTAAATCATTTGCCTAACCTAATATTAAAAACTGACGTAAATGATCAATAACACTTATTTGCAACAGATTGTTGTTTTGTGTTGAATAGACACGGTCGGTGGTTCAAAGCCTGTCACCTCCAAGACAAGAGTTTACTCAAAGACACAAAAAAGAAAAAAAGCTAGAGGTACATCATGTGAAATCGCAGATCACTGGCATGAGATGCGCGTGTTTCTTGTGCGTTAATGCTTTAAACGCGATAAACATTTTTGGAAAACTGTCATGGCTTAGTCAAAACGCAAGAAATTGGGGGTTTTTTTTTCCTGTGGTGGAAACGGCTTCTGGGAGGGTGCGCAACAGCCATTTGAAAGTCAAGGCTGTGTGACGGGTCACGTAGCTCGACCCCTGGCTCCCAACAGCCATAAAAATGGCGCTGTTAGATGTCTGCGCAACACCACGCATTATAAGAAGCAGTACATTCAGCAGAAATAATTAACCAGACCACCAGAAAAATGTTGCCTAGGGACGCTCCTAGTCCTGCTCGTTACGTGCGGGCCATCTAATGTTTACGTATGTCAACCTGATCACACCCTTATCCAATTAATAAACAACAAATGAGGACAGAGCGCTTAAATTATCGAAAGATAATTAGAAGAAAAAAAAAAGGATTTGATCGACTTCGCAGTTTGGGCTTGTGTTGTCCCTTTGGTAACCATCGTTCCTGCTTTATGCATATCGAGTCCACGGGTGGCGATTTAACAAAGAAAACCGCGAAAAGCCTGAAACAGTTACGGTCTCCGGAGTGATTGGTGAAGCGGGAGGGGGCTGGTGTTTATCGGGCAGCAGGATAGTGTGTAGCTACTAGTACGTTGTCAAAAAGAATACACCCTCCGTATACACCAAGCGGCAAACAGCAACGTTTCCTTCGATCTCCGAGTCACTCTTGGGTTTTAAATCCAAAATTTTTCCATAAACGAGACTTTCCTTGCTTGTTTTCCAGGGTTTAAAAAATCCCGGTCGTCTGTATTACATCCGCCATCCTAGTTACGAATCAAGGAAGCGAGAACGGAAGGACTTCACTTCCCCTAGCGCTAAAACCAACAACAGCAGACGCGCCTCTTAGTTTGCCACTTTCCCGAAGCCCATGAAGAGATTTCCAAAAAAGGAAGCCGGAACTGTTTGATATTAATATGTTACTGATACTGACCCCTTTTGCCAAGCAGTTACAGCAGATTCAGCACATTACCTTCAATGTCACATTATGTTTGTAACTATATATGTTAGTGACTGGGTTTTGATATGATTTCGTTTAGAACTTGTATTTTCCTAACTTGCTGGAGATTATGCAGTTAATGCATATCGGATTGTAATCTTTATGTACTTTTTTGATCAATTTGCTGCTTCAAGAAGAAATAGCTGCTTACTTTTGTAACAAAGAGGCTATTTTAGGTTCAGCTTCACCTGCTGAAGTGCGCGCCGCAAGGTGGACACTAGCGCTGCCAGCTGCTTAAACCAGAACAAATAAACAAACAAAATCCAAAGCCCTGTTACAGCTACAGGTGAGAACAGGCAGCAAGGTGCGAAGCTCTACACGTTTCCCTTGGCCACGAAGAGACGGGAGAGGAAGGAACTTGGATTGCCAGGTTGGGTTGTTTGGGGGGGGATGGGGTGGGGTGGGGGGGAATGGGTGTGAGAACAGGAGCTCCTCTGACAAGATTATCTTAGCAAGCGTGACGTCAGACATGTGGCACACAGTATAGGTTGCTGAATCGTAAGTCACAGAGTTCAGGAGATTCCCCCACCCCAGGACGCCTGATAGAGGTTCGTCGTGTCTTAAGATCGTATTCAGCTTGGGAGTAGACCAGACTTATATCGCAAGCCTCACACATATAGGGCATCGTGAACTTAAATGTCACGCACACTCAGCTTGCTGAACAATTTAAAAACGTCAACACTGGCCTGCACTGTGTGAAACCAAGATACTTTTTAGGTCGAACATGAGGTCGATGTAAAAAAAAAAGTATATATATAAACTGGCACAACTGTCTAACTTTCTCACGAGATCTGGCTTCACGTGACGAGTGC
Organism: Lanistes nyassanus; assembly: GCA_004794575.1. Taxonomy (NCBI): domain Eukaryota; kingdom Metazoa; phylum Mollusca; class Gastropoda; order Architaenioglossa; family Ampullariidae; genus Lanistes; species Lanistes nyassanus. The sequence goes on from SMGT01012336.1 coordinate 373,199, forward strand.
TCACGTGCTTGATCTTCCCATCCACGTGACTGGCAGGACAGGCAGTCTGGCACAATGAAGCTAACGTGCCGCTTTTTTTTTGGGGGGGGGGGGGGGGGCGAGGGCGAGAGTGAGGGAAGAGGTGTTGGAATCCTCAGAATGTGTCATAAGAAAATGATAAGATTAATGAGATTTGATAAGACTATTCGCCTGACATTGAATCCTCCAACAAAGAATAAAAATTAAAAGCAAAGGATGAAAAAGAAAAAGAGAGGGAAAAGACAATCAATTTCAGATTCTTTCTTTCGTTTTGTTTTTCTTTCTTTCTGGGATTTTCATCGCATTAGAAGTTACTGGGATATCTGTTAAAACCTGGAGCCAACCGAAGTGAATAAAATTTATCAATTTTTAAAAGACCCCACTGCCACACACGCACAGCCCCCTCCCCAGTTTCTCCAAATTAGCATCAGAGAGTTGACAAAACCAATGGAGTTTAAACATATGCATCTATTTTATATAATATAACAACGAATTCTATGTATGCTGGTTACACGTTCCAGTTGTCAAATAGTAAAAAATTCTGAATAAGTTGTAAACTTCCGCAGGTAGATTTCCCCCAAAATACCTTCGCTAATTTTCTTGTTCTTTTTATCACTTTATTACGAGCAGCTCAACCATTGAAAAAGGCAGAAACGTAAAAGTTTCACTTGAAACCTCTCTACTGGATTTTACGTACAGTACATTTAGCGACTGTAATTATCGCTTGCCCTTATCTCACAAACCCCCTAACTACAAATAACATATTATCTGTATTTCCCCTACATTAGGCCATTCCCCGGACATTAATTTGCCTCTCCGCACTGGCCGTCTTACTCCAACGATCAGTTTGGTGATGGTTGGGGGGGGGGGTCCAGTGGATAGCTTAGTAATAGGACCCCGCCCACCTCTTTTAGTGCGAAATCTCTGCGACTACTGTCTCTCTAAGATTACCTACCTGTCTACCCCCCCCCCCCCAATCATCCTGCTTTCCGGTCAGTCTGTCCATCAGCGCACCAAAAGTGAGTTTGTCAGAAGGCAGGTCTGCCGGATATTACGATAACGTAATTGTAACTATCTTTAGCTCTGTGTTTTTCGGAGTGCTATAGAGGATATGAGAGGAATGCCCATGGCCTGCGCGGAAACAGAGGAATTAAAACTTCTTATCTGCTGGGCTGATGTTTTGACAAAAATAAGAACACGTGTAAAACAATATATGATTGACAACATTTTTGGAAAGGGACTTGTTTTCTTGAAAAATATTTTGAAACTTGCAGGCGGACCCGTAAAGAGAGAGAAATATTCCTGATATAGGTCTGTAAGCTTGACAGACACCTTACGAAAGCTCTGCCGGAAAATGTGCATTATAATGCAACAAGAAACGAGCATTCCTGACCGAAGGGACCTCTGTGTGTGTGTGTGTGCGCGCGCGCACACACACAGGAGATACTGAGATAATAGCTGATTATTGTGTATATTAGGACTGAAAACAATTAGCTGTGATTCCTTGTAAACCTCCCTCACAAACTTCTTGAACGTGTAAATAGGTCTACGTCTGTATAATGCCAGCAAGCCACTGCATAATTAAACAGCAATTTCCTGATTTATAACTTATATAGTCCATGAAAGTTAATTATTAAAGCTATTTCTTAATTTTACATGCATCAGCCTTCTTGGTCACGACGAATTTGGTGTGTTATGAACATAAAGCGGGATTAAAATTTCTTTGTGTGGCGCAGATCCTCACGTGACACCGACCTTTGACCTCTAATGCCCCAGCGCAAGTCAACAAATGGCTTCTGGCCTCAGCGTCTGTGTCCAGCTGTATTCGTTGCGGTGTGTGCCAGTTTCACATGTTGCTACAAAACCAAACGAAACAAGCAGCAAATAATGATCTTCTTTGAGCATTTGTGTAAATGGAAACGTGTTTGTCTCCACCTACGGACGAAGGAGCCCCTTCCCCCGAAAGCGGGGTAGCCGCCCCCCCCCCCATCCCTGCCATCTTCTGCGCGATGATGACTGGCTGTGATGAAATATCTTCGACTGCATTGAAAATTTGATCAGTTTCATCTGAAATTAATACCGATGTTTTTCTGCCGCCGGTCTGTCAGATTAATTCGTGACCAGTTTCATTCGACCCTTTCCAAGCCCTTGCGAAGCTTGAGAGTGCATCTAATTGGTCCGTCTCTGTTCTGCCTCGAGACCCGTACTCCTGGGAGTACAAACAGCGCCAAACCACTGACGCAGGCAAGAAGTAATCGATCGGTGCCTTAAAAGAGTTCCGAGACACGTGAGCGCTGCTCACGATGATTAGCAGCGGCCGATGTTGGGTAGAGGTGGATACCGGTACGAAAAACCGTACCAGTAACCAGAGCGGTATTTTACTGCCGTACCAGTAACCAGAGCGGTATTTTACTGCCGTACCAGTAACCAGAGCGGTATTTTACTGACGTACCAGTAACCAGAGCGGTATTTTACTGACGTACCAGTATTTTGTACTGGAATACACCGGTATACAGGCCGTACAGTCAAGCATGGTTTCTTCGAAGCAAAAACTGCATATTTAACGCTGTGCGCATGGGGGCGTGTTTGCGGGTTTGTACGTGCAAACGAGAGATAGAGAGAGAGGTGGGGTGGGGAGGAAACCAATATTAACACCGAATAAACAAATGAATAATTTGTGAAAGTCTTTACAAGTAGAACCCAGCATCCTCAGACGGTGTCGTCTGTTGTGCGAGTTCGTATTGGTTATGTCACCTGCTAATTTGATGACAATTCTGTACACATGGCAAACAGCAACATTTTCTTCTGTGCTCAAGTCACTTTAAAAAAAAATAACCTAAAAGGTTTCTGTAAACGAGATATTTCTCGACTGTTTTCCACTATTTCGAAATCAAGGCAAGGCAAAGCAATGTATATTCTTAATCCCAGAGGGGCATGTAATATGTTATATACGTAAGAGATAATAAGTGAAGAGATTATAGAAATCCTTATCGTCTGCTATTATACCTGTCGTCCTTAGTATAAAAATCACCAAAACGAGAACGGAACTTCCTTCTCTACCCCCTCCCCCCTCCAAGATCCGTACCGGTATACTGTACCGTTTTAAGACCATACCGGTATTTACCAGTATTCCCGTATATACCGCCACCTCCAATGTTGGGAGAGTGTAGGGGGAAGGCTTGGCGACCAGACCCCACTACTGTCATGAATCAGATGGTATCGTGGTTTCGCCAAGCGAAATACTATGTAAATAGTTTGCGACTGCCGCAACAGACCCCGCACGGACCTGCGGGGCTGTTGTGGTCTGGCAGCTATAGCAGCAAGACAGGCTGCAGATTATACATTTAGATAACAGGAATCAGAAAGTTTATGAAAATGGAGTGATTTAGATTTGATTCGCCAAGAAAGAGAAAATAAATCCCAACATGGCTGCAGTGTGATCGATTCAAATTTGAGCATGTGTAATAAAAACTATTATGAGTGAAAACTATCACTTCACTCTGTTCGTTCATCTCCACGGTACTATTCTCCCTGCTAAGGACAGAGTGCTTTAATCTGCCATTTAAAAAACTGGAATAAATTGCTGGAAGAATAAATCCTGATTACCATCTACTTCGGCTACTCTGTACAAGCAGTCTAAATATGCTTTTTCTGTGAAATACTACCCACTTCTTGGTAGCTAGTGAACGGAAATGAGGAATGTAGGGCGGTCGGTCGCCAGAGATCCGAAGCTATACAGTGACGTCACATCTCCTTCAGACAAGGTTAGGTTTCTGGGGTCACTACCTAGCTTCATAGGCGATTCTAGCAGCAAAGAACATCGCCTGCTCACGAGTGAACACTGTCATGGAGATCGTCTTCTAGTCACGTGGCAAAGCTGATCCTAAAGAAACGCGTGACTGCCTTGTCACGTTGACTTCGTCGGCTCTCTTCCAAGAAAACAGCAAGTTTTCATCGGTCTCATGCATTGCGTGACGTTCGATGTCATCACCCTTGCGTGTGTGTGCGCTAACGTGTGCGAAGGTAATTAAACGAAGAAACGTCTAGGGAACAAAAGGAAACAACACATGAAAACTCAAAACTGAACACTAGATGGAACTCAAGTAAGAACAGACAAAAATCTTTTGTCATTTAACGTACCAGAAAATCCGGTACGAACAGCTTGAAAGGTCGTATTTCTAGATGTTTTCCTACATGTACACATGTGTAACTTTAAATCTTCGTAACTCTAAGGCATTCAGATAAGCAAACGAAATCCATACCTAGTCAACCCTAATACGGAAGGTTCGTTGGCTATGTTTGTTTGGTTGTTGTTTTTTGTTGCATTTTGTACCAATCCAGGTCTGTCTTCCCTAAACTAATGACATATGCTGAGTAGATCTCAGCGACCATCTAGTGAAAGATGGGCGTGAGAAGCCCGCGAAGAATTATCGGTAATTATCGATAATGAATAACACAGTGTTGGGGCTGGCGGCTTATGGATGAATGGATGCTGCCATCCACATCAACACATTTGACAACTGACTGGGCGAATAAAATAGACTTTGTCCTTTCTGTATAGTCCCGGGCAAAGGCAATAGCACCAGCTGTTCAAGAATAAGATTCCCCACCCCACCCCACCCCCACACATTAAACCAGATGAGTATCTTGGAGTAAGCTCAAGTAGGGTGTCAATGGATTGCTGTCAAGGACAGCTGTTGATTTACCATCAAACAGAAAAAGAAAGAAAGGGGACAGGAAACCAGGGAGACAGACATAGATGGACGCACAGAGCGGATGCAGAATCAGTCTTCTGTCCTAGACAAAACATTCTCTTGAACGCAGTGTGTGTCGCGAGTAGATCTACGTCCCCGCATTTTAAATAATGTCCATAGCGTGCAATAATCTGCGTTTGTGCCATTGTAAAAGACCTTTTCGTCGGACTGAATGAACAGTAGCTAAACAATAAGCCGCACGTCAACAACAGAAATATACCATTCTCTGTTTTCTTGCGTGTTCATATTTACAGAAAGCACGATAGTGGTACTATGCACAAGAGCATTGCAGTGGTACAAAACACACACCGCACAACAATGGTATGCAGCCCCAAAGCACTGCAGCGGTACGAAACGTGCACACACACAGTACGACAGCGGTACGAAACACACACACACACACAGAACGACAGTCTTTGGTACAAAACACACCACGACAGTGGTACGAAACACACACAGCACGACAGTGGTACTAAATACATACACACACACACAGAACGACAGTCTGTGGTACAAAACACACCACGACAGTGGTACGAAATACACACAGCACGACAGTGGTACGAAACACACACAGCACGACAGTGGTACGAAATACACACCCACACAGAGAGAGAGAGAGAGAGAGAACTACAGTCTGTGGTACAAAACACACCACGACAGTGGTACGGAACACACAGCACGACAGTGGTACGAAACTGGGAGCTGGATGGTAGTGAAAAAAATGCTATAATATTGAAGTGAAAAGCATTATTTTCAAACTGTGGCCAGTTATAGGCAACGTTTCATGCAAGGCTGTCTGAACGGGCCCAGACACATCACAGATGGAGAAATTATTCGGACCAGATATCTGGACAAGAAGTGACTTGCATTTATTTGCATGACGCTTTTGTAAATGGATACCGTGGCTTCCTTTGTGGAAACTGAAAAAGGTGACAGTCTGTCTACTTGTGCAAACAGTGGTGTAGCCGTGTGTATCAAATGATCATACTCAAGATTAATCATAATACTAATGGGCAGAAAATATATGCTTTTCGATTTGTTCCCACATATCTCCCCTCCCCACCGGAAAGGCCAATTTATTCAGCAGACATGCTTTCGACGTGAAGTTTCTGAAGTCTGCTCTCGTTTTTGTCTACCCTGGATATTTCTTGAGACCGAAGCACCGAACATTGCGTCATCGATCAAGTAATTTACAAAAAGTAGCTTGCTGGCAGGAGGGCAGGCTGGAAGGGCAAGAGAACAGCGGAGGTAAGCTGCTGTCTGGCGTCAGACGCCCGGGCAAGGCAGAACGACTTGCATCTTCTGTTCCACCTGAACTCACAGGTGCTGGCAAGGCTTATCTGCCTGCTAGTCACAGCCGTCCCTGAAAGCTTGTCACGTGGTCTACACGTGGGCTGTGTGCTTACCCTACTCACCTGCAAATGTTGGCCGTCACACCTAGGTCTTAATTGCACTTCACGCTTGGCGTCCCACCTTGATGCATCGCTTGCAACTGTGTGACGCCCTCCTCTTCAGTCCTGGGTATGAGCACCCTTCCCATCCCAACTTGCCCTCGTCAGGTACTCTGAACTATTCTGCAGCCTGTGCAAGCATGGCAGTGCGCCGTGTGCTGCTGGGCTTGTCAGTGCTTCCTCTGTCACTGCACTTTCCGTGTTCCTGCCATTTCTGAAGGCGCAGCTAATTGCTAATCCATCACCATCATCATCTCCGAGCCCATTGTATAGGTATGCGTATCTGTAACGAGTTGTGCAGCCTTTCGAAGCAGCGATACATTTCACGATATTGACGCAAGCAGCAGTCACAACATGCACCTGCATTCTTATTTACAACTGAGGATTCTACATCAAACAAGATTAAAATAAGGCAACACCGATCCCCAGACAAAACCAGCAAATCCTTAAAAACCCCAGTCGCTACCACCAGCAATAATAGCAACAACAATAAAGAGCACCCAACAAACCACATCAAAACAAGACAATCCTAAAACTGTTTGCGAAAATGTTATCTAGATATCAGATGCTTCGATTGTGACTTTATTCCAAACAAACGAGACTGTCACGGACGCGTGTGCGCGTAACTTTGAGAGCAGGTATCATAAGGATGTGCATCAACGTATTGTCCATCAGCATAAACTTTGATAGAAGCCCAGTTGGTTGTTATTAATTGATTAAAGCAGTTTAATTTTTGTTTGTTTGTTTGTTTGCTTGTAAGTTACTTTCTGAATGGATTATCTATATACAAGAATTGTGTTAAAATGACATAACATATCATCATTGTGTATTGACTATTGCCAGTATTGGTGAGTACAGAGAAAGAGTGATGAGTACTGGTCAGGCACTTCAGTCACCAACTGAGTAGTGTTAGGGGAGAAGAAAATCTCGCTCAGAGAGGGGTGAAGGCGGGAGAGAGGTAGAGTGGTTCTGTGTGGAAGAGAGTGAGGTGTGTTCCATGGTGAATATCAGAGTGTTTTCTGCAGTGCTTTGAGTTTCTCCTCAATCGGTGGAGACTTTTCTGTGCGACTCTCAAGTCGCCTGAGGGAATTCTTTGTGTCGTCCCCGAGAGATCGAGCCGGTGGGAGGATATATATCTTCGTTCAAGTGTTGGAGTATTTTCCTGTGGATATAGTGAAGAGAAAGTGTTTTTGGAGTACCACCCTCACTTGGAGTATTTTGGTATCTTCTTGAGTTTTCCCACTGAAGGAGCGCTTTGGGGTTTACACGTCGAGCATTTGCAATCTTCATCTACCGGCTCCATCTTGGTTTGATCACGAGTCTCTGTGGCGCTATGCGTCAGCAGCCTGGGCAGCCATAACTTGCTGCGCAGAGATTCTTTATTTTGTAGAAGAATATTCGGAAAGCGGTAATGTACACATCTTTCGGTCTTATGTCGTTAACCCCAACCTTCGTGAAAGCAGGGTACAGACTGTTATGACACGAAGTTATTGGTGACTGTGGAACTGAGTGAAATATAAACATTTAGGACTTCATGAGTAACGAAACCTGCAGATTGAAGGAAGTCAGACTATTATGACACGAAGTTATCAGTGACTGTGGAATTGAGTGATATATAAACATTTAGGACTACTAGTAACGAAACCTGCAGATTGAAGAAAGTGCAAGGTGCGATAATCTTTGGTGTAGTCTAGGGTGCAACAAATGTCTTGAAGTTATTAGTAACGGTGGAACTGGTGAAAGGGCTGAAAGGGAGTTACGCTCTATATGCTGTTGTGCGAATGGTGGGTGTGATTGCAAGAGGAATGAGTGTAGATGCAAGTTCTGCTAGAGTTGCCTGGGAATTTTAAGAATTTGTAAAGTTTATCTGTGTTTAGTGAAATTACAGAGTGTTGACCGATCTGGGCTTTGGATCGGGATCTTGAAAATTGTTCTGTTTGTACCTATAGTGATTGAAGTGAGTGAATTCTATTAATTTTGAGAATTTCGGTAAACCCAGAGAGCTTAAGAAATTAGACCTGGCTGGGGCCTCGTTGATTTTCGCTGCCGGTCTTGTGTTGTGTTTTTCACGAGTGTTGGTAGAAAGGACAGGCCCCTACAACCCCTCTTTTACTGATGAGACGGACTGCGGTGAGAGGCTAGAGGTAATTGTAACAGTGACATTCGCTTGACAGTTACAGGCAAACTATTCAGTAACAGTGTAATTATGTATAGACAGTTTCCATCGCTACTGCAGTCTCTAATAAGATGTACTAGTTTTTGGAAATCACACATACAGAGAGAAAAAAATCTTTCGATTGAAACACAGTCATGTCCTCGTTTCATGTTTTCCCTTTGACATTTATCCAGGAAGATTATTAAAGTATACTGAGTGCCAGTCCATCTGTTCCCACAACGAAACAAGAAGATAAAGTGCATTCAGAGTGCCCCAGTCGTACGTAATTATACACACAGTTTTGTCGATGTTGGTGACGATTAACCGCCTTCAGCAAAACTTGAAATAATAAATAAATAAAATAAAATGTGGATTTTTAACGCGCGAGAACACATTTCATGCACACTTCGCGCATGTTGTGTTATCTATAACCTTCAACAAAACGTTTGCACATTTTGTTGGTTACTTGACATTTTCACGGGTTACCTTGCTAATCGCCTAATGTCAACTGCTCAAATCAGGCAGGTGAGTTTACGAGAAAGGTGACATACAGTTTCTGAGTAAAGCCCCAAAGGCAATAACCTCAAGATTACACACAATGCTCGCGCGCATGCACGCCATCGTCTCACTTCAGCAAGTTGAGTGCGTCTTCCGGGAAATCTGCGCTGCAATGGAAATTACATTTACCTGCAGCAGATATTCAGCTAATGCATGCACAAACCGTCTCGCGGTGCGTTCTAGATTAGATTTTATGTGCATTCCTATCTCCTGTTCATGCATAAAGGCGCACGTGAAATACTCCGAATGAGCGGCCCTTGCCACCACTCGTTACCAATAAGCCAGATAAGAATCAATGCAATCGAAGAATGAATGCAATCAAGTCCTGAAATGTAGCGGAGCGCTAATTCCACAGTAAGGTAGACATGTGTTAGTGCTGACTCCGCTGAATCTCTGTTGACTTAGAAATATGTTAGAACTAATTTCATGTGACGTAGATATATATTAAAGCCGAGTCTTTGGTGATTTTCCTGCACCTAACCAACATCACCTTGTGCAATAGAGCGCAGCTGCGTCGTTCTGTCTGCACGTAGAATTATAGGAAGCTCCTTTGATTTCAGTGGATGGTTCTGAAATAGTGGGTGTGTACTGGATACGCTTTTGTTCATTTATTCCTGCCCAAACTTGCGCATAGTATCGGGGAGTGTTTGTTTTTTGGCGTCAGATCGGTAGCGAAGCAATCTCCTAACAGGCTAGGATGCGAAAGAGCGATAAAGGGAGTGTGGAGGCAGAATCTAGGGGCCCAGGAAGTGGGGAACTCATGCCTTCACGTTGTGCTCGCGCAGGACACTGCAGCACTGACCAGTGAAACACGTCAGACCAAATGATAAACGTGGTTGCAACCCGATCGTTTCGTCTCACCAAGCGTAAAGGTGAAGATTGAAATCTTTGGTGGCCGGCAGACACTAGGTCTGGACCAGAGACAAACAATGTGTGTGGGTGGGGTAGGGATGGAGTGGAGGGGAGGAGGGCAACAAGAAAATGGAAGAACGAAAGAGGAAGAGATTGAAATGGAGACAGGGATAAGGAGACCCCAAGGGAGGGGGAAGGGAAGCAAGAATAAAAAATCTCTTTCCGTGACTCTGGAAAACGTTTCCCTCCTGCGTCATTGCCCGACTTCCTTTCACCTGTTCCTAGAAAACATTTTTCGCATGTTTTGAAGATGAATTTTTTTATTTCGTTCAAAATACCGATTAATATATATTAACGGACAGTCTCCGTTTAAAAGGGGAAACAAGAAGCGCGCGAAAGAGAGAGAGAAAGAGAAGGAGAGAGACGAGCGGGGGTGGGGGGCTGAAGACGGAATGGAGACAAAGAAGAGGATAAAGGAATGGGAGAGAGGGAATGGAAGGTTAGATAGTCGAGAGTTTGAATGATCAAATGCATTGTCGGTTTTGTTGTTTGTTCTAGGGAAAAGGAGGCATTTTCCACAAATTCACGAAAACATCAGAACACCTGAGAAGCTCAGGGATGTATAAGCTTGTCACACCACCTCCGATGTAGCAATTTAATGTGCTAACAATCTCCAGAGGTCAGCTGGTAGATTCTGCAGATCACTGCTGTAGTGCAATGCCATTAAAAAAAATTTAGCTATAGAATCTCTATGCGTAAAAAATATAAAGAACAATATATTGAGCACGATTATGTATGTTAGCACGTGAAGATCTCGTGCGTATCGCGTGTGCATGCGTGTGACTAGATTGTGCGTCGACTGCAGGCTGAACTATTTTCTCAATTAGATATTGGCATTCAGAGTTGCCGAGAGTGATCAACATCCAGAGAGGTTTTTCTTCCCTTGGCGAAGGGATAGCGCATGACAGAACAACAATTTCCTTTTCTACATAACATTACCTGGAAATAAGAACAATTGCAGACATTGACGAAGCATTGCGAGCAAATAAGACTAACCTTTTTATCGAGAGAGATGAATGATGCATGCTTCTACATGCTACAGCGTGAACACAAGAACAGAGAGCTGCGTTAGGGGATCTGAAAACATAAACATCTCTATCTCTCTCTCCTTCCAGTTCTTTCAAAAATATAACTGAAAATATGAAAATACTGTTAAAAATTTCTAGCAAGCAACACCGTCCTGATATGAACCTAGCTTGCAGCGGGACGTTAAGCAAGAAACACCCACCCACCCTCAACAAGGATATGTATATAGTTACCGGCAGCTGCCATTTATGTCAGACCTTCTTGTGTTCTTCATCGTATATTCAATAATGAGAAAGGTGGTAGCCGTGCTTTGCAATGCCTTACGCCACCCGCCCCCCTACCCCGGTGTGTGTGTGTGCGCGCGCGTGGCCAAACGAACGCTTTCGATTCATTACAATTCTTCATGAGCATCAGAATCCTCCTAGTCATAATTGCTGCGCGCTGTTTGAGGCCCAAACCTTGCGCTCCGAATACAGGTATTGAGTATTCTTGCTCAACCGCTCCCACGCAACCGAGCTGAAACCTATACTTTCGTGAAGTAAATCAACGCCTCACCCCGTCCCCTCTCCGGCATCTGTTCCAAAGCACCAATAACCAACTTTTTGCTGGCCACCATGGTCCATGCCAGTTTCACGCAAGGTTTCGTACTTAAAATTAGTTTCATGAAACTATGTTTTACCTCAGTGAAAAGCAGCTCGCAGATGCTGGGTTTATGTGTTGGTTTATTGTTGCTTAACGTTCTGCCGCAAACGAGGTTCATATCAAGACGGTGTTGGTTAGACAAGTTAACGTGCTGCTACACTGGGACTGCTGTCCCAACACAGGCTTCAGTCCCACCCAGTCACATTATACTGCCAGCGGGCCAACCAGTCCTAATACTGTTCACTGTAGTGCCAGGCGTCTGGCATGGGAGGTACTAGATTATCAATTTGTAAGTCGCAGGTACGACTCGGCCTCCCGTCTTGAAGGCGGGCCTCTAACTGTTGGACCACCAAGCCGGTAGTGGCTGCAGGGACATCTCCTCCTCGTAGTCATCGTCATCGTCAGCCGCAGAAGCAACAGCAACAGCAACGGCAACAACAAAATTTTGAGTGGGTGGGGAACCGGATAGACCATGGAATAAGCTTTCAAAGCTTTTACTTCTCCCTTGTCACTCAACTCGGGATAAAAGTCATTGACGTCACTTTAATTTCCAGTTTTCATTTTGGGCCGAGTTTGAAGTTCTGATTAGAACGTTTGCAACAGTTCTGGGCTGAAACAAACTCACTGAAAATAAGCATCAGTCCGCCGACTATGGCTGCGTCACTGCTGTTTGTAATGGATCAAGAAAATGCTCGAAATTCGCCTTTTGTGAAGTAACATTGGGATGTTTCTCTCCAACTTCAATTTTTCCCCCTGTCATTGTTCGCTTAAATATCTCAAGGTTAAATCTCGTGTGTCCCCAGCGCTAGTCATTTCCGGTGAAAATAGAGATGTAATTTACTTCGGGGTTACCCGCCTCTGACTGGGAAAATATTTGCAGCCGGGGTAACAAAGACTCCCTGCTGTGAAATCAGTTTCGCAGCAGCCTTGAAAATGCAACGATAGGTAATGGCTGGCTGACGTAAAAACAAGTAATTTCGGGACGCCATACAGAGAGTAAACAAGTCTGGCAGCGATGCGAAACTGCCAATCTTTTGCGTTATCTTTAACCACAAAGACGCTCGAATGATGCGTGTTTTAACCCTTGTCCTATTGTCATTTTGGAAAATAAAACGCAGTTTTAGTCTCAGTGGATACGCCTCTACGAGTGGTAACACTGAGCGAGAGACTGGGGGGTTTACCTTAGATATACTCTTCCACTAATGTCTGTCGGTATCTGCGAATCCTCTGCCTCGCTGCCCACCCTCTCAGGCATTCTGGAGTTTCTGTTTACGTGCAAAAACGCCACTAGGATCAAAAGCTACCGGAACTTTTCGTAACAGTGACATTGCCGGAACAAAAGAACATCAAAGTTTTTGCACAAATGGCCTAGGTCAAAACTAAGTGACCTGAAAGCCTAACAGACTCAATTATCAGCAGACGTTGAGGGCCGATGTTCAAAAGACAGACACAGACAGACAGACAAGCAAGCGTGGGCCGAGTGTACAGGGAATAGAAAGCAAACATTGTAAGAAACTTTTGCTCAAAGACCTCAAAGGTTTTTTGTCTCTGGACAGGTTTACGAAACACGGATCTTGGACTTAAAAGAAAGCGCAGTATTTTGAAAAAACAATTAAAAAAACAGCATTTTTATGCTGCTGTTGCACTACTACAGAGCTAGGACATAATGGAAGTCGCCAAATATTTTTTAAACGGCTGATTTGGTTTATCGGAAATCAGTGCTTCTCCATGCTGACGTAAAAATCCAAGTCTCGAGGGAATTCACGCGAACTGCACACGTCTCTACCCCTCTCATAAGAAAGTATTAATGTCGCTAGTGGATGTCTGCGTGACTGGACGTTGTTTGTAGGTTTTCAAGGCGACAAACTCAAATAAGCAATGAGCTGATTTACTGAGTTTGACAGCAGTTGTATCAGGAGCAGAAAAAGTGTTCTGATACGGCCAGAGCGGGGTGGATGAAACTGCAGATCCGTGAAGAACGAACACAAGCAGCTCTCCTTGTGTGTACGAACATCATACATGTTTTTCTAACTCCTACAGGTTTACGATTTCTTTCTTTCTTTCTTTGAGTCTTGATCTTATATCTGGACATCCCGTTGTATTTCAACATAAACTGACAGCAGACTTCATGTGCTCTAGTCGGATTCGTCATGACCAGACATCAAGCCAGCTGCACTAGTAGAACGCCTTTTTTCTGGTAGTTTTACTGATACTCGCGTCAAAGCGATCGAAAACGATCGAGCGCTTAATTAATTTGGCCTTGGGCACGATGTGTTAATTTAGTATCACGAAGATGGAGGCGAAAGAGTTTTCCCTTAATTTAGCTTCCAGTATCTATTTCTGTCTCCGTTTCGCCCCTAAGCACAGGCCCCTCGGTGTGAACATTGTGAATGCGCATATGTATATATCCAGTATGTATACTTCCCTTTTTCTCCCTTCCTCTCCTCACTCTGTCTGTCCTATCCCCCGTTCTCTCTCTCTCTCTCTCACTCTTGAGCGTACTCACACACAAACAAACATCCATATGCGTGTTTATATATTTTCGGACACTTTTGACAAAAAGTGCTAGGGGACTTGCTGCAGGTGTTCATGTCAGAGAAATTCTAGTACAGTACTTCATTTGATGCACGATTTACGAGGCACATTAAATTGACCGCACTACCCCACCCTTGACTCCTACCTCTGTTAAGGATATACTGCTTCTTTCGGCAGGTGACGTCTCACATACGCCTACTCGAGTAAATTGTCTGCGTGGTGAAATCCACAGCAAAACTAAAATTATTAAAGACATTTCCTTCTTAATAAGCTTTCTCTACGCCCGCGCGCGCAAGTGCGTGCATCGCGTCTGTGCGCACAAATCCGCCTGTGACGAAGACTTCTGTTCCTTCTTCCCGTAAGAGGTCAAGATATGAAACTGACGAGGCTTGGCTGCACGCGGGATTCACCACTAGGATCTTGAGGAGAGGAAAACAAACAGCCTACTGACAGTGACATAGACATACGGCTGTTTCAATCATTGTCATCAAGATGTTCGGCCGCACCTGGAAACGTATTGCGCATAAGTCTCAAGACTGTCAACTGCTTTAAAAGCATTAAACAACATGGTTATACCTTTGACCCTTCGTTTCCCGCGAGGTTCTAGCGGATCTCGCGTGTAGGCAACGCACGTCTGACTTGAACTTCATAAGTTAAAAAAAAAGAAGTACACATATATTTTGGGATTGTAACTGCAATTAAACTCAGGTCATAAATCTGTCTTTCTTGATCAGTAGTGACGTAAAAGCTCTCGCGCATGTATCTTTGCGACTCATGCATGTGTGCAGACAAGCACCTGCAATAGGATCATGTTACCAATTAAAAAAAAGCATCTTTTGGGGCTTTGTGTGGGGCACCATTCCGGATGAGGAGATGTCTTTCAGCCCCGTCCACACTGTCCAACAGTACTATCCAATGTCTCGTCTGTGCAGACGTCTGCTCTTGTCGTCCGCCCAGTGCTGGCTGCACCTGCACTCCCCATTTCTACACGGGAGTAGATGGGAGTGTGGAGGGAAGGTTACAACAGGCAACATGACAACAGCCACACCGAAAAACAATTTCTGACCTACATGAAAACGTACGCCACTCAGCTGACTTTAGAAGGGCCCATCCCATAACAAACGATCAAAGAAAGTGGGGGGGGGGGACGGGCAACTCTGCTTCCCCGTAAAAAAAAGTCTCGCTTTCATTGTCATTGCCAGACAGCAATATGTTTATTTCCATGGCGTCTAAACAAATAGATCACAAATACGAACACAACATTAATACCGACTCACAACTACCTTCACGATATGCTTACAAGTTTTGCCAAACATCAGATAAAACCATTGCCTATTACTTAGTTAAACAGATTAAAATTCTGATATTAAAATCTTGTGTTCAAGTTTACTCAAAACTTGTTTTAAAATCGGGTATCGCTTTTTGTAAGTTTGCAGTTCTATCTGTCATTGTCAACGTGTCCTGTCGAATTACGCTGGATGGGATTTCTATGTTCAATACCTAATCCGAATATTCTGTGTCTTCCAGTGCAATCTCTCATCACCGCGTTCCAAGTGCTCTGAACTACGGCAGCAACCGCGTTACATGTAAACAGGGCCACGCACGAGGTCACCACCAACGCTGCAGCCTTGTCTGCCACCACAGTGGTCTCTCTACTTCACAGCGGCAAGCGACAAAGTCAACAACTGTCGTATAGCGCTGAAGCAGCCGCAGCTTAGTGCGATTTTCCATTGATGACTGCGCCAGTACCCCTCAATCCTTCACCCCCGTTTCCAAAGCAACAGTTCTTCGTGGCTAGCCTTCCATCAGTGATGCTATAAAAGCCATGAAACCAGCTGCGCGCCTCGACATTTGTTTTCGTCTGAAATAACGAGGGCGAATGCTGTCAAAACTTGTCCATCCATTATTCCCAGCCTACAGCTTGTCTGCTTGTTCTTGTGCCCTGAACTTGACCGCTGCATTTCGCACTTGGAACTGGCCAGCGTGCAGTGATGTGTTTCTCCGTAACACAACCTCAGACCACGGTGCGTCATATCAGTTAACTGGTTCTAAAGCCCTGCTTGACTTTGTCTGACAAGCTTCTTACAGAATTTCACCATTGGACCCCAAGTTCTTGTGGTGCATTATTGTACTTATTCCAGTCCACTTTAATCCAGACTAGGCCTGTATATTATTACGCAGTTTTGCCTCCCACCCTCAAACTGAAACACGGTTAGCCTCATCCAGTCTTTTAAAGAGGTTTGATTGTGAAAATGATTTCAGCAAGTAAAGCACCACAGAAACACGCAAAAGAGCAAACGTGTTATCAAGGCTCAAGAAGGAACGCTCTGGGGGACATCTTTGAGAACGTTGGCGTGGAAGGACTGTTCAAACTGAGACTTTCGGCGGACTGCTGCTACAAAGGACAGGGTGGCGAATACTCACCAGAAACATCGGCTGACGAAAAACCGGTCTTTGGCGCAGCTCTAAACGCTGACGGTCGTTTTCAAGGTGACGAAACTGCACTCACCGTCACTGGAAATGAAACCCCCCGGACTGCGCGACCTTCCTACGCGGGATCTGTTGACTGCACAGACCCACCCGGAGATATTCAGCTTCAATCTTCGAGACAGAACAAGATTTTGAGCAATGCATCCATGGCAGGGAAACCAGCCAACACTCAGTCTCACGGCGATGCAACAATCAGCAGACGTTTGTCAGAGGCGACAGTTGCAGACAACGACTCCATCAAGAATGGCCACAACTTGACAGCGAAAGAAGCAGCGGTGTCGAGAAGCGCTATCTCCCGTGCTGAGCAAACCGAAAGCTTGTACAACATGGCTTCTGGCTTCCACCACAGGAAGTGCGTCAGAATGCCACTTGTCTTCTAACGTACTTATTTCACTTCGCCACTCTGTACTAGACGGAATCTGGGAAGACTTGACCGTCGTGAAGTTAGAGGGCTTTATTCGTCTGAAGTTCTTTTCTTCGTAACTGCGTCTGTTACGG
The DNA here is from genome assembly GCA_004794575.1 of Lanistes nyassanus. Lineage (NCBI taxonomy): Eukaryota > Metazoa > Mollusca > Gastropoda > Architaenioglossa > Ampullariidae > Lanistes > Lanistes nyassanus. Next base: position 390,241 of record SMGT01012336.1, read on the forward strand.
CTGTCTAAAGAGAACATTGTGGTGATCGCTTCTGACTTAAAAATTGAACAAAACATTGTGAAGTCCGACTTGAACATGAAACAGAACATTCTGATGATCGTTATAATATATCACTGCTACCTGACATATTTACAGACCAATACTGTAAGTACTTGAAAGAAAGGTGAATGCTGAAGAAGAAAAAAGTTAGAAAATATTATTATACGCGTGCCACACACACATCTTATCTTAAACCGAAAAAAGCACTAAAAATCTCTTAAACAGTTCATACTGAATCAGTTAAACGATGCTATATCATAGAGGTTTTTTCTTGTTTATTTCCATAAAAGTTTAATACTTTTCAAAGAAGAGTTACTTGTCAATATGTTTTCTGACCTCTGTGATCTATGAATTGCTCATTTTTAATCAATACGAAGACAGAACTCCAACCCATAGTTGCAATTAAACATGGTCATCTCGTGAAATTCTCTTGACTTTAACGGTTGATCTACCCATGTGAAAATAAAAAGATGCAAAGTGTTAGAAAGTTAACAGAAAACACACCAGGAATGCTTGTTCTTGCCGCACAGCGCTTTGCACGTTGGCTTCATTATACACATAGAAAGTGTTGTCAAACTTGTCATGCACAACTGAACAAAGCTTTTCAGGTGAAAAATTCTGGTACGCCGCTTGCTCAGCTTTCCGCTAGCAGCAATATTTGCCATGTCAGCAGTGGGTCGAATACTGATACATATATATAAATAACTTTTCACTTTACTGTTTTGTATGCTTCATAGAACGTGAAGCCGAACTCGTCTAAGTTTCCCGATTTAAAAAAGGGAAAACCTAAACACACTGAACTGGGCTGGTCTGCATGACCTTCTGGTCACACGTGAAGGTGTACGTAAAGGTGGTCAGGTAGAACGGTCGACCATCGGCCGCGCACTTGACCGGAAGGCTACGAATCCTCAAGCAACCGAACCAAGGATCGTATTGACATTTTCTTGATTCCTAATTGGAAGTTTTTAGAACCAGTTTATAGAAAGCCTTATTCATTTGATGTAACCCCCCCCCCCCCAACTATATGCATACTTTCGTATCATGTGATTGTAAACCAAGACTACGCCTTTTTCCGGCATGTCAACGGCCTATCTGTTTACTTTTTTTTGGGGGGAGGGGGGTCATGGCAAGTAAAGTTATGATGTTACTGAATTGATATTGATGTTTCTCTGCAGTAAATGAAAATAAATATTGAAAAAATACAGCATATACAGTACAGTGCGTTTTCTGTCTTTGAGTAGATAGAGTTTTACACCTGTACACGTTGCGGGCCTTTATTTGGTGACTCCACTCTGTGGATTAATGACTGGCGGTGTATTTTTGATTTTGTGAAAGACGCAATGGTGTCACTGCTGTCATCGTTATGGCTGTTGGAGATGTTTAGTACAGCAGAACTATAAAAGCAAATCACGCTAAATGTGTGCACACTTGCTTAAATACTAAGCCACAAATATCTTTTGCTAGACTCCATTGATGCCCCAACTGCGGACCCAAGGATGTGCTGGAAGCGTTTTCCTCTTTTCGATTTCCGTCTTTCCGTCGACCGCCTCGGTGGTCTAGTGGTTAAGGCGTCCGCTTCCGAGGCGGAAGGTCGGTGGTTCGCATCTCGGCCGAGTCACACCTAAGACTTAAAAATTGTGCCAGCACGTAAACTTTGTCTAAGCAACACTGTCCTGGTATGCACATAGTTTGTGACTGCACGTTAAGCAACAAATACCTCCCACCCCCCGTCTTTCCGTCTGCTTGCCACCCAAACATGGATGCACATGGGCATGGTCGCTCTCACACACACATGATTCTGCGTGCATTTTTGCTATATCTCACGAATGCTCCCACATGAATGCACGCGCGCGCGCACACACACATACTTGAGAGCACCCAGGCGCTACCCGCGCCGATCCACGAAATGGCTGGACAGTGCGCGCCTGCTGCGCCCACTGGGCGGCACTGTTTTCAGTTGCCTGTAACCTGTCCGCCGACACATCGAGGACACAAGCATGCACTTGTAAACAAACGAATGTTCTGCCCGTTTCGCCAATTTGACGGTTAAAAGAGCTCGCGAAACAGCTGCCTTTGTATTACACGCAGTGGCCTAGACACGAAAATTTGCCCTGATCGATGGCTCCATCAGCGGACTGCGACAACCACACTACTCTCTCTCTCTTTTTTAACCTCATGGGAGCAGCAAGATTGATGACGGAGAGGTGAAGGTCGAAAGGGACAGGATGGGGAGTGACAGCCGGAAGGGAAAAGAAGATTAGCTCCCCTGTTCCTTTCATGGCAGATGTCACCATGCGACGTGAGAATTAAAAGTTACAATTTGGCAGGAAACAACTCTAACGTACGATAGGTTTTTCTCGCTAAAGACAAAGTGCCAAACCATGGTAACGAAAACTCGCACTACAAACTTACATGTGACTCTTTTCACGGGGTGGGGGGCCTAAATAGCTCTGTCGGTAAAACTGCGGGCTCAGCAGGTAAAAGCTCTAATTCACTGGAGCCAATCAAATCACGAGCTCTACTTAGGATGTGTTAAAACGGAGCCAATCAAATGGCAGGTCTTTCCGGAAGCGGGGGGAACGGATGGGCAGGGGGATGTTTCGGGAGGAGGGGGGTTTTGGGGAAGGGTAAGGGCTGGGGTTAGGGTGGGGGCTAGGGGTAGGGGTAAGGTGGGGGTTAGGGGAGGGTGGGGCGGGGTATAGGCAGCAAAGATCTTCCAGGAAACTGCAACGTTTTTAGTGGTGACCCTAAGAGATTATCATATTTTACGCAAGACTGTATTTTGATTGGCTCCAGTTTTTCTGCGCTTTTTCAAGCTTGGCTACCGTGTGAAAGGTTGCTGGTTAAAATCCAGGTGTGGTCAAGGATTATTTCCTGGAGTTAAGCTTTGTGCAACTCCATTCGGCCGTTTCCCTGCACATTTAACTGCCTCTCTGGACTGGTAATCTTACTACAGCTATCAGTCTGGTGGTTCTTTCACTCCAGTGCTTATCTTAGTAATAGTAAGTGGATACCCACCCCCACAGTGCCTAATCACCGCGAAGTGGAAGCAAAGTCCCTCTAAAATAACCATCCAATCAACGTAGCATTAGGGGAAAGAACTGAAACCCGAAGCCAAATTGCGAGCTCTATTTCGGACAGTGATTGGGGGGTGGGGGTGGGGTGAGAGCAAGGGGTAGGGTGAAAGTGAGGGAAGGGGTGTGGGTAGGGCTTACAATTGTGACGTATCGGCAAACATTGGCTTATTTCTTAGAATCAGTATGATTGGATCCTGCTTTTCGGCGATTTTCATCCCCCGAAGCGAGGACTATATGTTAGTCAAATAGCCTGACTCAGTTTCCATTGTTTTCAACATAGGTAAGAGTGTGTTTGATTGGTTCCCTCAGACTGTCTCTTTCCCGTGATGACGTCAGCGTCATTGTGCATCTGCTCACATGGGCACGTTTCATCTGCTCGAGTACTTATGACAGTAAACGTGCGACTTTTGCTGCGAAAGGAGAGCAAACTTGTATCGGAACACATTTTAGCTATTCCATTCCACCCCCTCGCCCCCGAGTACTTGACCAATCTACTATAAGGCTTTAAAACAACAGGCAGAAATATACTTAGCTCAGACGACGCTGAGGGGATGTGCAGTGACATATCGCTGAGGTCGCGATTCAGATAGAGCCAGACATCCGGTTTCACGAAGCCAACTTAAAACAATGGTTAAAAAAAAAGCACAATCATCTGAAGAAATAGGCTAACTGGACATCGTGAAAACTCAATTAAATTTTCTGTGCCGACATACGTTTTATGTTTTATGAAGAGTTGCGGGATCGGAATACATTGTAGGGTTAAATCTTCATTGTAGATGGTTGGATTACTCTGCCGACTCTGCAAGAAATCTAGGTCTTATTATTACCTCTAACATGACACTCGACAAACACATTTCCAACATCTGCAGATCCGCTTATTCTGAACTCAGAAAAATCAGCAGCTTCCGTCACCTTCTGTCCGATCAGGTTGCAAACACATTTGTATGTGCCTACGTTCTGTCTAAACTCGACTACTGCAATTCCTTGCTAGCCGGCTGTCCTCTGTATCTGCTACAGAAGTTACAGAAACTTCAAAACTCGGCCGCTCGCCTTGTCCTGAAAGCGTGCAAAACAGACCATGCCACACCTCTGCGAAGTGTGCATGAAATGTGTTCTCGCGCGTTACAAATCCACATTTATTATTATTATTATTACAGGTCTTACATCCGTTTTCAGTCGACTTTGCAGAACCATATGACACCAGCGTTGTTTCTTCCACGTCGGCAGTCGACTCTCTTTCCCCTTCTTGATCTTCACAGCTGTAATGCTGAACTGGCTTGCACGAGCGTTCATATTTACCCTAGTAGTTATGCCTGTTTATAAGAACGTTTATATATTTATCGACTGTGTACTATACCTGAGTATTTTATGTGCACCTTTGTTCCTGGAGAGGATATATGAGAGCCTATGCAACCAGCCCTGGTCTGCCCCGTTTTCATGGCTGTGGGCTTTCTATTTCGCTTGCTGCATGAATGGAAGGCGGCACGTGACAACGACAAACATCAGCCGGTAACACCAGCTTATTGACTGCATCCAGTGTCGTTATCCCGTGGGTGTGATTTGTTGGGGTTGTGATGGCATTGCCAGACACATGAGCTGATGCCAACGTGCTAACTTTATTCAAAACAGTTCGGTTCGTGCCATCTCAGAACAGTCCGAAACACTGCTTGGTGTAAAACTGGGTTATATAAATTACTTTCTTTGCTTTTGTGCGCATGCCTTCTGCAAACATATGCACACGCGGAGAAGTACAAAGCATGCTCCCTGGATCTACATCAGCACCAATCCAGACGGACACACAACCAAGTCTGATTCTCGCTCGCTGTCTGTGCATGCACAATCCGTTGCACACCGACTGTTAAAAGCATAATTAAGAGGTAAGAAACCAAGACCACAAGCGCAGCAACAAACCCTGTACAACAGTTATAAAAAAACGTCTTTGGGGAAATTGGGGGATTTTTTCAAGCACTGGGAAAGAGAATTAATCTGGCAAACGCATCCAGTGGAGATAAATTTTTTCTCGTGCTTCCCGCCCACTTACTGACAGATTCTTTCTCCCAAGCCGTCTCTTGTCCCCCCACCCCCCTCTGCCCGATGGGTGCAGTGATTTCGTGTTTGACTCATCAAGAAAGCGAGCAAGCTGCTTGCCTTTAGAACGACCTCTCCTGGGGGGTGACGTCTGTCCTGAGGGTGAAAGTTCCTTTGCGCAGGTGGTGAGGATCATTTATTTTACGCCGGAGTCAAGGACTACTGATTATAGTAGTCCTTGGCCGGAGTTAATATCGACAGGCTTTTTTTTAAAGTTTGACTTTTATCACCAATGTTTTCGTTTCTTTTTATAAACAAACCTGAAAATTTGCAAAGTCTTATTTCAGGTTGTCCCAAATACCAAAACATTACCAAAGCCGCCCCCCCCCCCTCTACCCACACGGCCCCAAGCCCAAGCATTATCCCAACACAGCCACCCCTACCTACCCACCCCGCCCCAGCACACACACATCAATAAACGAACGTACGTCTATAGTTACACTCGGAAACTTTACTGATACATTTGTGCTCAAGACACGTCCAGGATATTCAAATGTTTTTATCTAGCGATGCCAGTGTGATCATCGCACACTTTGTTGTCAGAGCGTCGTTTTACTATCACGAGCAAGTGGACCTGAGGAGTGGAAGTGAGTTGGAAAGGTGTGTGTGTCTTGAAGACCCCATGCCAATACTCGTATATATGTGTGGAGAGAATGAGAAGTGCGAATCCAGCAGTTTTCAGCACCATACCAACGACTGGACAGATCGTTCTGATATAACCCGATCCCCGTAGATAGGTAAAAGAGGAGGGTTAACAAGGCTAGTACAGAATTTGAAAGTCATCACGACGGAACTAAAAACACAACCAAAGCAGGCGCCTGGGGGAACAGAGATTACCTTTAACTATTTGGACATAACGTGCTTCACTTTATCATGACCTCATGCAGCCCTCTTTGTAATTTTTAGTTTACTGAAATAAGAGACAAGGGACGGTTTGCGTTTACTGTGCCTGCTGCCACTGCGTACCCAACCGCAGATCTGTATCATATTCTAGCATATCCTATGTACAAACACTGTAATAAACAGTTTGCCTGTTTTTCTCTTAACGCCTGCTTACAGCACGTGATGGCTACTGATGACAGCATGATCATATTGCTATTAGGGGATTTAAATAAATTACTTTCTGGGGTGTCTGGTACGTAGTTTGTTCAATCCCCTTACTACTTTCGTAAAAGCAGTTTTTTTTGGTATGTGGAATAAATGGTGACAACTAAAAATCATTGACACTTATCGCCAGGGCAAATAAACGAGGCAATTTTTTTAAGGCACTGGCTATTTGCACGGTCCTGTGCAGATATAAACAAGCGCTTACACTATTTTAATGGCTTTATTCAATAATGGTGAACGATGAATTAGTTTCGTTGTTACGTTTTGACTTCAATAAAATGTGTCACCAACCTGGAGATGGCTGAACGAAAATTTACAAAAGCTAACTTTGCTAAGTATGGAACAGAAGTTTTCACATACAGAGTGACATCTCTTTCGTAGTTTCCTTTAAAAAAATGCTTTCATGCACATTCTTCGAAAAATTTGGGAAAACGTCTTGTGTGCAGCTTTACTCCTAACGCCACAAAATGTTGCCGTCTTCTCTTTTGATATTTTTTTAACAGGTCGATTCCAGCACAAAACTGGAGGAATCCCATATACGTTCGTAGTAATCCTCGAAAATAGAATTCTCTGCCACAACTGTGAAATACTTAAGATTGCAAAGACCTATATGTCCCTTGAGGTTGACAGCTGGTAGGTCGGATGCTGGTATGACAAATCATTACTCCCCCGAAAAAATATTCTCCCCCAGCTTTCAAAATTTAAAACATTTCTTCTCCCAACAGCCCTAATGAAATGGAAGTTGTATCACATCCTCACCATTTACTACCAGCCCGATTCAGGTGTACACCCATTAGGCCGTTTTCCCATCTGTTTTTCAGGCTTGTCTAATTAAAATGCACAAGCTTCACACCAGATGTGTTCGGTTTTGTCGCTTATCAAGCTGTTGTAGCTCAGGGAAAGGGTCAGAATTGGTAACATGCCAGTGTAAAATGGTAACGTGTTTTTTCTTTCAAAAGCTCACCATACCCAACCACACCACATGCTAAAAGATGTCATCAGCAGTTTGTTTTAAAAGGGAAGTTGCTCCTTTCACATTTTACCCCGATTAAGATGGATTTAACAGAGGAAAGTCAAAATGATGGAAATCAAGCCAGAGAAGTCCAGTTTAAAGAAAACATTTTGGATTGATAAAATGCCACAGCAACTTGCAGTTAGAATATCGTTTAATGTGGAAATCAAATTGGCAGGTGGCACAACCACTATGGCCACACATTAGACACCATCATTACCCCATGCCATTTTGGTTCTGCACTCTTATTCTGTCAGATTTGACTTCTATTCTCTGCCATACAAACACAAACACCCCTGTTAATATGCCTAGTTGAAGTTTCTGTATCAAAGAAACCTGCTTGCCAGTACAGCTGGTTTACCCACGTATAAATTATCTGTATGGCAGTGACGTCTCGGTACAGCCTTCTGCACTGGCACTCACTTTAATGCAATAATCACAATATACATCTAGAAACAATCAAAGCCTATTATAAAATAAAACAATTTTTTTTAAATGAAACTTTATTTACAAAATGAAGTTCATTGCCATTAGAAATTTAGGATAATAAATGATTGTTGACTTTGTCTTAGCTTGTCCAAAACTCCAGACAAGACCTGAATCCACTCACACAATGGCCAATGTGACTAAAGTAGTACATGGAGAATGAAGAGTCAGGATTACTATCCTACTCTGTCAAGAGCTTCTAAAAAAACAATGCTGTTTCCATGAAGCCCATTTTGTGCAATCTTCCACAAATTGATGGATCAGGGTGTTCATTAATATGACATCTGCTTTTTGTCCTCATGAATTCCCCAGCCTTGCGAGTGCACAGATTTCAGCTACACAGATTTTTTGTCAGAGAATGGTGATGTATTGCTAAACAATCAAAAAGAGTAGTTTACCCTGCTGTTGTATTTTAATAATTCTTAGAGGCAATAGATGACTTTGGCAAGTTGATGTGAGCATGGACAATTAGGGCTTTCCTGTTCAGAAACCTTCGTTGTCTGTTTCTGTGTATAGTTTTCAGATTAAATTTTCTGTCAACAGAGAAAACATGGTAAGCATGACAGAGTATGGGCACCTGTGTGTGTGCATCATGAAATGACCTCACAGTGGAGCTAATCTCTTGGTTACTCTTCAGGATAAATCCTCCTCCTCATACTCCTGCCACACACAGTAATGAATTCACCCCAGTACTGAGAGTTCAAACCTCAATGTACTAGCACTCAAGAAATCTGTGCTTCTAATTTGACAGTGCCTAAAAGTACATCTTTTCTAAAGAATGCTGGATTGAAACCACTATCCCTGCAGGCTATAATGGTTTAAAAGCAACTGTCCCTTAATAGCCACTTTAACTGTTTACATTTCTGACGAGTAGAGGAAGTTCTGAGCCTTACAAAATAACAAAGAAAAACCCAGTTTCTTTAACAAAAGGGTTCTGAATTGTGCAGCCTTTTGCAGTTCCAGAACCAGACCATTACAGATATAGAAACAATCAAAGCCTATTGTAAAATAAAACGTAAACATTTTTCTTGAAATGAAAATTTATTTACAAAATGGAAGTTTAGCGTCATTAGAAATTTAGGATAATAAATGATCACTGGCTTTCCTTTTCTTAGCTCATCACCATGCACCAAACCTCCAGACAAGACCTGAATCCACTCACACAATGGCCAATGTACAATGTGACAAAAACAAGTAAATGATGGAGAATGAAGAGTCAGGATTACTATCCTACTCTGTCAAGAGCTTCTAACAAAACAATGCTGTTTCCACGAATCACCTGCAAGACAAAATGAAAATGTGATTACCACCCTAGTTTATGTTCTTATAATTACACTTGCATAAGAATCCTACTTCTAATGAATTAAACCTCTTGACTGCTCCTGTGGTACAACAGTATCCTGTATGCAAATTCTTCCTGCCATTGTATGTTAGCATCATGGAATTTTCCATCGTCATCTACGGAGAGGCGTATGCCAAGCTGCAAAACTTGATATATCTACTTGAATAATTCATAAGGTCAAGCTTAGTCTTAAAGATAGTTTTTGACGATGTTCCTCTTTTGTCATGTGACCTGACCTAGATATTTGTGATCATGGCAACATGGTGAGTGACGATGTATAGGTGGGACCCAGCAGCAAAGGAGGCATATGCTGTCTACACAACTTAAGTTGATGATGTTATAAAAATACTGGATAGTGAAGAATGTTAAGCAGATGTGTGACGATATTTTATCAGATGACTCTCTAGATCATGTATCCGGCATGCCAGTCAAGTTTACATAACAGTTTAAACTAGTTAAGGGACCATTTCTTTTTCTGCACCTTTATTCAAATAACTGGAAAACTATTTTAAACTTATAGTATTCAGTTATCTCAGAAAAATTGTAATTTAAAAACACATGCTATTATTTTTCTTGATTACCCTGCATGGCTCAAAAACTGTTCAGCAAATGGCAATCACTGAGCATGCAGATGCTGTGGCAGTCAAGAGGTTAAACATCAATTCCAATGAGACTTCATCCACGTGTGATGGGTGAGAATGGTGGGAGGAAACACTTTAATGTTTAAAACAAGAAGTTCAGTCTATTCAGATTTTAATACTAATAGGCACAGATGCCTATGGGGCGCCAAGAGGGAAAAAGGTATAATGCTCATGGTTTATAAAGAATTGCATTCTATAATTATAGAATGAATTCTTTAACTAAACCATTGTAATTCTATAAAGAAAGTTTATTCTATGTATACTATGAGCACAAAATGCTAAAGAATGCTTTATATACAATTGAATGCTCCAGCTAAAGAATGAATTCTATAATATACCATGCCAGTTCTTTACAAAAACCCGACTAGCTATTTATTTCAGTCCCAAGCGACCCTCAGAGCCCCCTGCAAGTGTATTCACCCACATGGATACTATACACATACTGCCCATTAAAGTTCCTTTAAAGATTATTAAAGTTAAGCACACAAATAGCATATACATATCGACAGATTCATAATAATCACTCTAAATGCACTTTAGTAAATGGGTAGTTATTGGTTTAAAAAGGTAGGTGATTGGCGTGTTGTCTGCTATTGCACCCCATGCTGCACAAGAGGATACTGTGCGACTGGACCCGGTTGGGCTGTTGCTATGCTGGCTGGCTAGCGGGTTAGCAGACGCTCACAGGCATGAAACAACTCTATACCCAGTGAGTAACAACAATAACAAGACATATACAAAGGGACATTTTGCGGGATTACTGTGAAGCTGCTATTTAAGTGCTTAAAATATATGTTGTGTAAATAACTTTGATCAGCAGTTTCGGCGTTTTATTTGCTCAGGACCACTTGGCACTGAAATAAACTGCTGGCCTTGTTTTCGTAAAGAATTGGCATGGTATATTATAGAATTCATTCTTTAGCATTTACTACTCATAGTTTACATAGAATAAACTTTCTTTACAGAATAGCAATGGTTTATTTAATGAATTCATTCTATAATTATACTATAGGATGACTTCTGTACTTTAGAATCAATTCTTTAGTTATAAAACTCATTCTATAATTATAGAATGCAACTCTTTATAAACCATGAGCATTATACCCATTTCCCTCTTGGCGCCCCATAGATGCCAGAGGTGCACTTATGTTTTTGTCATTTGTTAGAGCACATATCTGGATCTGTACATTGTTAGTATTTTTGTTTGTCTAATGCAAGTGTAAATAGTCATTTCAGGCTCAGCCTCAGATCAGATTTTCTTGTCAGGTAGAGGAGGCTGAAGGGTGGGATTGACCCATCAAAATCAACAAGTGTCATTCCTTTAGAGAGTAAAACGTCAAGAAATAGCTGTGACTGTGTAAAAAGAAAGGAAAAGAAAATACAATACTGACCACCATGCCTATGGAATGTCGTTCACCAGATTTTGTCTCTTCAATACCCTCATCCACCACGAGGTTCATAAAGGGATCGAACCCTCGCAGGATTCCAGTTACTGACCGCCCTCCATTCAACTTTACTGCAATTATTAACATGCAACAAAATCAAAGTTACAATAAAAATATTAATCAACACCGAAATCCATCACTAGTCACATGCAAATCTGTTTCAGTTAATGACATGGATTTATAAAACACACTCTAAACATTACAAAGGTTAGTATTTTGTTTAAATTGTTGTATGATCTTTTTTTCTTGAAAAGATATAACATGCCAAGACAGTTTTCGTCCAGCATTTTCTTTTGTCCAGAAAACAAAACGCCATCTACTGTAATACTCCAGTGATTAAAACTGCTTTCAACTCCATCTTCTGATTAATGGCTGCAATCTACAAAATCTCACAATGGAACTTACATGTAAGCTTCTTCTCCATGTATCTGTAACAAAATATTAAAAAGGACTTTGTAGATGATACATATTTATAACTCAAGTTCTTGCATTCCTTATGCAAGCTACTTCTATAATGATAAATTATTAAAAAAAAAGGCTTGCTCAGGCGTTCTTAGTTAAAAATCAACAGAGATTAACAGAATCAAATACTGCGTTGCTCTTCCCCCTTGCGCGTTGAAAACCTTATCCCAGCATACCTGCACTGCAGCAGTAAGGAATTCTAGATGGCCCGCAAGACACAAACAGTAATACTACTAATAGTACTTCTAGATTTGACAGTGAATGATGGACTGCATGCATAAAACTACCTAGTATTACTAGTAGTATTAGTGCAAACGAAAAACTTGCAAGGTAAAGAAACATTCTAACAAAGATGTCAAGTGCCTTCGACTTAAGCTGTCAAAACTTCATCAATACTGTATTTTTTTGGTTCAAGATTTTGTACAAAATCATAATTGTCAAAATGTCAGGTAGTGTGGGTGTGGTGTCAAACTCAAACTGAACCCACTTTGACTATCTATGTAACCTTGTTAAGGACTTTAAACATCTTTCTGATTGTTTTCCCTCTTTTTGAAAGAAAGTATACTCATTACATTGTATGACTATTTAGCATTATTAGTGTTAAGGCACCATCATGCCCTAAAATGGCAAAGCTTCAAGTCGGTAATGACTTTACAATTGGTAGAATAAGTTAATAACAGGTCTATAATTGAGAAAGATATCTTTATTCAGAAATGAAAATTAATGGTTAGAAAATTGTTATAAAAATAATGTAAATTAGTCATCTATTTTTACAATTTTATATTTTTCTTGCACAATTTTATATGCTAGTTTTATTACTCATTTTACTGTCTTAGCAGTGACTGAGTACTGAGTAACAGAATCTTGAGAATCATTCTGAGAATCAAGAATGTATTTAATACTAGGCCCAACTTACGTGAACCTTATATATAGGCTTAATTCTTTTTACTTCTACTCGTGCAAAAGGTATTTGACGCAAAAGACTGTTAACCCTCAAGACTGATATGAAAATATTAGGTTTCCATCTTCCAGTCATATGTCGCACCGTATTTTTAAAACCATAACATAATTCCATGTAGCGGGAAACAATCACCGGAAGTTACAGTTTTATGCTTTAAATAAATGAAACTGAAGAGAAAAATATCAGGGCACTGCTGTAATCAAATTTTCACATTGCCAAGTAAAACTTACTTTTTTAGTTCAGGTGGATGGGCTTTGCTCATGATGATATTGGTTGATAAAGAACAGAGATCACTGCCTTGCCAACGATGCTAGCCGTAACTTGCGACCTTCACCTTCAAAAACGTCAACGCGACGATCACTGAAATGGAATTTTTAGAAAGTAGAAAATAAGCCAGTATATAGAATTTTAACGTCAGATAATCTTCTTGGTCCTGCATCTAGACAGTTTTCACTCAAAAACTATTTGAATTAAAAATTAATTGTGACGTCATCAGCCTTATCCTTCAATAACTCAGCGCCATTTTCTTAGATGATCTTCCGTGGTTGACTTCCCGGTCACGTTTATCGTCTTTAGCGTTGCGAAAGGGACATCTTAGATCGAAAGAAGCCATCGTTATACCGAGTAAGAGATATATTTTTGTTTTTTTAACGAAATGCGAAGTCCTTAAAAGAAAAGAAACTTTTTCACCCAATAGTTCTTCAGGTTCAGAAATCGGCCATCGCTGGTTGGTTCTCTGATTCTGTTGATCCTGTTGGCCCAAATCATCTTGATGGGGAAGTGTTGTTCGACTTCATTGGTCATCTATGATAGCTCATTTACTTTAACTTTGGTTTTAGACACAATCGTACTGCTGTCACACTTTCAGCAACTAGGGACTCGGCAGTTCCATCGACTAGGGAACTGCTTCGAACGTAGACATTTCTACATTTTTTTTGTTTTGTTTTTTGTTTTGAGTGTATGGTGTATTTGTATATACGAGGGTTTCGTGATCAAACTAGCTTGCTTGTTTAGTCGAGTCCTTGTGTGGCGACTGAATCAATGTGAATACTGAATGTCGTCGAGTGACCGTCACATACGATCTTAAGTTCACAAAGTCTGGAGTGACACAAAGGTTACATTTTTAAACGTAACATCAGGCTTAAAAAATATCGCCATAAAATGCAGCAATAAAAATGAACGGTTACCATATGACTGCAGAAAATGTTTTTTAAATTGAAGGAGAGGGGCTTTTTTGGTTATAAAATTAAGTGGGAGACGAGGCACAAGCTCAGTTAAAGTTGGGTGACAGTAATACCCACCTTCAAAATAACCAAATCACCCTGTTGATTGGCATGGCAAATACAAGCAGCATGTCCATATTCACCCCCAAAAATGGTAAGAAATAAACAGATTTAAACATTGGGTCAATTTTACTTGTAACTTTCAAATCAATTTTTGTCATGTAGTAAATGAAAGTCCCTTGATTCACTTGTAAATATACTTTTATAAATTTTAGAGTCTTATAATGTAAACATATCTTGGATGATTCCGTTAAAATCTGGCCCCCACTATACAGCTTTTGGTGTTGACTAAACTCAAGAAAGTTACAGTCTGGTTGAAGTGTGTGTGCACACACAGACATGTGCTTATACATCTTGGTGCACACATTTTTTTCTATCTTGCCACCAGACTGTTTCATCTATCTGAAATGTTGCAGCACAGGATGGCAGAAGAACAAATTACGGTATATGATACAGAGACACAACAGCCAGTGACTGTGACAGTGAGTGCAGCTGGAGATAATGGGTCAGGCGTTTCAGCCATTCAGTACATCACGTCAGATGGGCAGGTTGCCCAGCTACAGGCGGATGTGCTACAGGTGGGGGAGGTCAAGGGTCAGGTTGACTTCAAAAGTTGATCTGCCTCATCTTTTACAGTTGACTTGGAATATCCTGATCAGAATATCCAGATGTTTTCAGGAGTGCTGAATAGCTTAGCTGCAATTAAATACAAAGACTTTTAGGTTTGAATTCCACTCATCTGTTATGCATGTGACACCTGTTAATAAGGCTAAGCTCAGTGGTGTTCTCTAGATACTTGATTTCCGCCACCTTTGTTTACCCACATCTTTCATCACTTTTTTTTCCTTCCTATTACTGACTTGTATGATTTTTGACACCGGGTCAAATATGAAATCCATCGCTTTCAAAGTATAAATGTTTACCTTGTGAGAGCTTAATAACTTTGTAAGAAGATTAATGAATGGAACTTTCAGTAATTATTACAAAAATGAGTTATGGACTTTTTGTAGCATTAGAGTTGGCTGCAACTATTATAGAACTGAAAGATGTTTATCTTGACATTTGCTACAACAGGCCAGTGCAGCTACAGTTATGTCAGATGCATCCCTGCCCATGGTGGTAGGTAGTGTCAGCAGCATTGGCCAGCAGGCCGCTACAGTATTGCAGGCGCAAACTTCTGCTCAGCCGACAGCCGGCACCACCACAGTAAACACAGCCAGCCTGCCACAGATGTTGTTCCTGAACCAGGTGACCATCAATGGCCAGACATCGTTTGTGCTAGTTGATGCCAACAACAAGCCTGTACAGCTGCCACAAGGTGAGAATCTTAAACATGGAAACATTTTAGTATGTAGTTGAGATGATTTGACAATAATGACTGGGTTTTTAAAAAAATTTTTAAAACTAGAACTAACTTTATCTTTAATTCCTTAACTCCATAACACTGGCTTGACACTGCATGCGCTGGTCTGTGTGCCGTATGTCAGGCAGGCTTGACAAACTGTTTGACGATTTATTTGTGGGGAATGGCTTATGGTCTAAGGTAAAGAACTCTTAGATTCAAAAGCTCAGCCATTTCTTTATGAATTACTTCCCTTATACTGTGGTTAACTCATTTTATGCTGACCTTGTTTTGGGGGGCATGTTTAAAAAATTGTTAAAAAAATAACCGTATAGCCTATAAGGCTAAAACAAACTGATTTTTAAAGGTCAAACATACGTAACTGTACTTACTTTGGGCGTTGCTATCTTGTAAAAGTTAGGTAAAATCCAGCAGCAACAGGGTAAGGGAAAATCAGTGCAAGCTGAACTTTGTGCTGCTAACTTGCAATGTCATGTGACCAGCTGAGAGGGCTTATGGGTTCACCTCTGTTTTCCTCATTAAAAACCATGATTCATGGTCAAAGGGAAACAACCCTTTATTTATGACTGACAGCTACTGATTACACACATTTGTCTCCAGTAGACCACTTTCGGCAAGGAGCATTTGAATTTTGAAGGTGGGGGTCCGCTAAAAGACATCCTGGGGGCACAAAGACGATAGGGAGGGGCCAGATAGAATGAGCCCCAGGCAGTGTAAAGGTTAAACCGGTTTCCGACCATAATTCCAAGCGAGTGAAAAATGGCTGTGAAGTGCATATCCACACATGCCCTGTCACTTAAGAAATGCTAGATTTACTCTTCAAATTACACACTGATGAGGAAAATGACATTGTTTTGCAAATTTACAATGATAAAGTGGATGAAGACAAGAGTATTTGTGCCTGAAAGACCCAAAAGAGTGATTATGAAGAGAAAAACATGGTGTAAGCAGCATCGAAGAGACTGTGTATGATGAATCGTGAGGACTTTTTGATTACTTCAACTTCAGTTGTGTTGCTATCAAAGGATTTATAAATTAAGGAACAAGGTCCAAGAAACACAGACATGAGTTTTCTTTGTTTATTGATGTTTGCAACCAAGTTTAAATAACTTTTCTATTATTTGGGGGGAATTTTTCATGAATGTTTGAAAAAAGGCTGAAACACCACGCCACAGGGGTGGCACGAACTAGGTAGGCCTGCGGCGGCTAAGAGTTAAAAAAAGATCTAGTGTGGAATGTGCTTGCTGCTTGCATATTTACTGCCCATCAGGCTATCAGTAATCAGCTGTAGGCACCTTTTTCATTTGTACCAGTGTCTGATGGTACAGCTTTTTGTCAGTGAGTCAAGAAACTATACAAATTTTGTGGAGAACCTCATCGGTCTTCTCTTGTGGTTCCAGTGGTAGTATGTGTGATGTAGATCACTTGTGCAAATGAATGATAGTGATGGTGAAGTGTGTCCAAGAGTAGTCTCTCATTGAACTAAACTTTACACTTGTGGCAAAAAACTGCAGAACTTCATATCCGATGTAATGTAATTTTTTTAAACCAAAGTCTATAGTTGGTGAAAGCATTGGATGTAGCTTCTCCCAGTGCTTAATTAAAACTTGCCTATAGGCTAGCTGGGGTTTAAATGCATTAGTCTACAGTTATTAAGCAACAAAAATTCTCAAAAGAAATTGTGTAAAATTTAGCTTTGTAAAAGTAAATAAATTTTTTCATGTGCTATTGTCATCAACTATGTTGCAGGCATACAGGTAATCAATCTGCCTACCCCGCAGGTTGGCCAGCAGCTGCCAGTGGTGAGTGGCTCTTTGAGGATTCTTTAGATTTGTCTTGATATTCTTATAGTGATCAGTTGTTATAATTTTATTAAAATGAAGCACATTTTCGACAGTTTAAATTTAGCTGGGCTTAGAATACATTTATATTCTGTAAATTGTTCCTTACACTCTCCTGACAAAAATTGTATTTGGTACAGCCTGGAGCAGAGACAGGCGACGAGCCCCTGTATGTGAACGCCAAGCAGTACCATCGGATTCTGAAGCGTAGGCAAGCACGTGCTAAACTTGAAGCTGCAGGCAAAATTCCAAAAGAAAGACAGGTGAGAGAAATGTTTGTATTTTAGTTCCACTTTATAATCTCCATGTCTGTCAGTTACCTGGCTAGTCTGCCTTCAGTGTCACAACACGACACTTTAGCTGGTTCATGAGTTGCCTTATACATGACCCCATCTGCAAAGCTAAGGACTGGGATTAATAGAATGGCAGGGAAGAGGGCATGTGACAAGAATATCTCTGTCTAATCAAACTTCTGAGGATAAGAAAACCCATATCTTAATGTTATTCTTAACTGATGGGTGATGAAGTGCTTCCTCAGCTGGGTGAAGGGGTGGGGTCGGGTGGGGCAACTCCTTCTGGAGAGAAAACAATTCTGTTGAGTTGTATTGCTGATCATTAATGACATCAAACTCTTGCTGTTGTTTGAAAAGTGGACTTTAGAACAGGTAATACTCCATTTGCTAAGGTCATGACTGTAGAGTAACAGAAGCAACTGATGTAGCTCATGTTGTCAACAGAATTAGATAGACCGAGGAGTTTACAGAATTCACATGCACTTAGCACTCAGAACACACATTTGCTGCAAGAACCAAGGTGTTAGTAGCTTATTCTTTTCTTGCTCTGTCCCCCTATAGATATGCATGAGTATATATATAGGAAAAGTTTTGCTTTGTTGCAGTCAACATCAATAGTTTTCTCTTTTTTTGCAGAAATACCTGTATGAATCAAGACACCGTCATGCTATGAACAGACAGCGAGGTAATGGTGGAGTATTTGTAGGAAATTTGGGCAAGGAAGGAAAGGGCTTGAAAACAGAAATGAGCTTGCACTCTGATGGACAGGTTGGAGGCCTTCTTGCCTCTCTGGGAACATGATTATACTTGTGAAACTAGTGCAGTGACACTTAAGAAATCCTCAACATGACACCTGTCTTCAAAAGGCGACAATTGTAAATATAGTATGTTGTGTGGTATGGTGTGAGTGCATTGTGAGAGTATGTGAATATGATTATGTCTGAAATAAATTCTTAAGGGCAACCATTAGGACTGTTGTGGTTTTTAAATTTTTTTTAGGTGAATGATAGACTTCACTCTTAAGGCCATGTCAGTTATTTTCTGCTTGTACTGGTACCTGCTTCAGGTATTGGTATAAATATCTGTGGTAGAAAATGATTCACTGCTCCGTTATGCTCACGATTGCTTAGCGCTGACTTACCCTTTAGTCTTAGTGTAAATGGCAAACTTTGCTATCGAACGTTTGGTTCCTGTATGAAGTACTTATTGATCTGGTTCCAGGTCAGTATTGATCTGAATGAAGACTTAAGAGTGAAGTTGTTGCTAACCTGGTGTGTGTATCTTGAATCTGAAAAAATCCTTTAGTACTTTAGTACAAATTAACGAAATCATGCTGTGGAGAGAGAGCTATGTTTTGAGAAGACTGTCTACACATAGATTATTAAGTGCCTTGGACACGTCAGATTGGAAGATACCCTCATGTAGTTGAAAAATAGTGAATTTTTATTCTTTATAATTCTTTTGGTTCAGATGAATTGCTTATTTTTGCAAAACAATGTAAAAATAATAAACTTAGAGAATGCCTCCTTTAAAAGTATGAAAATGAACATTTTATGAAAAAAATGCTTTAGAAGGTAATGGGATGATTCTGGCACTGAAGCACAGTTGTCAACCTTTGCATTTTAGAAAAGGTTGTTGGGGGCTAACTAAGACTATGAGAGAGGTAGGAGAGAGGAGGGTGGGGAAGACAGTTGGGAGGAAGAGGAAGGGTGGGAATCTGAACTTGCAACCCGCTGTATTGATGATGAACACGCTCTCCCATCTGAGGAAGGAGAGTCGCCTTGGCATGACCAGGTAATGAGCATCCCACATCCACATGTTCGCAGGAGGAAAAAAGAGCCCACTGATAACGTATACATGGAAATGTTTACATTGCAGATCTGTGTCCAAGGTAAATTATGACCATATCCTGGTTGGAGTAATATGCATGCCGTCTGCCGATGGAAACTTCATTTAATTAGCCGTTTTCAAAAGAGATGAAGGTTCTTTATTGTTATGGAAGCTCTTTTAAGCAGTATTTGTGATATCCCTAAATTTGCTGCATCCTCAAAACTCTAAAACCAGTGAATTCCCCTTCCCCACCCCAACATTTTTACATCCAGCCATTTAGAGACTTCTGAACACCCTTGTTTTGGTGCCCTCTTGTACAGCACAGTTTGTTGTTTGTATGCAAAGACATGCAGAAACTTGTCGTCGGTCTTTATAAATAAGTACACACAGAAAGGATGAGACAATTATTGACATTTTTCAAGCTTGCGGAAGTTCACTGTCTTCCCTGTTGATCTCATTACAAAATACAGGGGCATGTACAATGCATTTCCACATAAAATCCTGATGCACCTTACCATCACACAATCTGCCATACTTTCAATACAGGGTATGTCCAAAAAGCTGCCCAAGATAGAGTCCAAGGAGCCCAAAACAGCTGATTTTGCTGCTTAAGAACAAGGATGGACAGATTTTCTCCCCAGCTATCCCATAAGAGTGCCCTGTTTCCAGAAGAACTTTTATGTGAAGCCCATAAAAAAATACTAAAAAGTGCAAACTCCAACAGAGTATTTCAGTCATTTAAGAACAATTCACTGTCAAGAATCTGCAGCTATGAGCGCTGAGCACACCTTATCTTCCAACATGGTTCTTTCACAACATCTTGTTGCTATTTTATTTCTGCCAAATCACAACTTGCATAGACCACCAAAGTGGAGAGCGGATACTCTGCATTTGCAGACAACAGCACACTGCAGGCTGACATTTACCACTTCACATCTGTGATTATGGAATATTCTCAAAGAACAGGAGTCCTCCACTGCAACTGTTAATTACTGCAGATGGTCTCTTTAAACTAGTTCATAGCCTAATGGGTCTTTGTTTTCTTCAAGCAGTTGAAGAGATGACTCCCTGATCTGTCGTAATAACTGCCGGAGGTCATCTTTGTTGAACTCCTGTCAAAAATGAAAAAGAATTCTGTATATAAATATATTGTTGTCATCAATACAAGGGTGGGAGTATGGAGGCACATAGCAGTGTCTAATGACTATACTATATATATGCTGCATGTCTATGTGGTGGAAAATCCTAGTGTGGTACTGAACACAAAGTTCAATCCATTCCAAAATACACAGGCATGCCAGATTTCTGTCAATAAACAGAATTCCGTTTTATCAAAAAGCTCATTCTTGTGAATTGTCTAAATTCCAGGAGAAAAATTTGGGAAGGAGTTGGGGGAGGGGGGAGTTTGCCGAAACTCCCAATTCAAGCAAAGTGGTACTTTTTCACCTACAAAGATTTAAAATCATGCACACAATTTGGAAAACGTGTCTTCTTTACTCATTTCTAATAACTAAGTCGATTACATATAAATTTGGCCAGTACAAGCAATATGACGAATTAAGCATCTATGCTACTCGAAGCACATCCTATGATTCTTTTTTTTTAAGTTCGGTGTGCTGCTGTTTATCATTTTACGTCCTTTGGTAACTGTCCTAAAGTACTATAAAAAGAGCTAACTATGCTTGGTAAGGCTATTGCAGGAAGCAGTTCTGTAAGTTCAGCTTCGAATGCAACATGTATAAACTAGCAGTATCATATGAATTACTTAGTCAATGGCAACAACAGCTGACAGCGACACTAAAGAGACCAAAAATGACATATGCCGATGTGGCCACGGGGAACAACATTTAATAAATCCATAAATTTTTAGCATGGTGTGAAAAGCCTCTCCAAACATTATGATTCCACTAAGCCTAGAAGAAATGGGTCCACAAATGCAACAAGTTCTATCTAGTCTCACTGTACAGCTCTGCTTTGCCATGTACACAACCCTGCCTATCCCCTCCCCCTTCCCACCCACAAGCCTTAACCTCTGAAACCCTTTTGGCAGACATCAGTGACATCGTGAAGTAATGACAGGCATTGTTTGGTCCATTTTCTGTTAGCGATGTTAGTAATCAATATAGAAGCGCGATAATTTGAGAGAGCAGAACGCTGTTGTTTATAGTAAGACATTCCTGCCTAAGTCTCGCTTGGCCCAGTTCTTTTTGTTGTTACCTGTCGGACATAAACTACTGACTGCCTATGTTTTAGACTCAGTGTTCAAATAAAGCATCATTGGTACAGCTGTCACTGGCAGACTAGCACACACCCTGGTGGAGATAAGTATGCCGGGTAAGAGAGCACAGAACGCAAAATCAATGTACAGCTAACTAGTACAGCAATATATTTCAGCCAAGTCACCACACACTCTGCGTTTATACTATAACTGGCCTAGCCTAGTGAAAATCTCTTCACAAAACACAAGTACATGTATCGAATAAATGTTTGGCACTTTTAACATTTTCTTAAGGATTTGTTCATGTGATAATGTTTAAGCAACAGATTTTCATATTTTTGATCTTAATGAGTCATAGGAATGTTAACAGTTAACTAACGTATGGAGCATTATTATTTATGCATATTTGTGTCATTTGTTGATGGAGCGTTGGTACTTTTAGGGTCATGGCCGGTCATTGATATTGCATGGTACTTTTCTTCTTTTTTGCCTGCTCCCACTGGCATGCCTGAATACAGTGTCCCTAGCCTATTACTGTAGGACTAAGAGTACTTCTTGCCAACCTTGTACAGCTGATAATCTTCTGATGCTATGTAGTCTGCAAGCTGTAAACACTCTGAGTAGAGACCACTGGCATGCAGCACATGGTGTAAATTAAGACACAGTCCTGGGATGTGAAGATGCCGCAGTAGTTTCAACTGGTGTAAGCGGCTTTCTTCTTCCTCTGGGTCCTGTCAAGGATCAAAACGACAGAGAAATATACTGATTAGTGAATACATGTATAAAATACAGATGCACAAAAACAACTGTCAAAGAGCTTGTTCAACCATCTGCAGCATAACGGAGTCATTTCAATAAAACCATGTCAACATTCTTTGCAGATTTATGCTATAAATTGAGGTATATGCGAGAGAAATCTCTGAACCAAGGTGGGATTGAATCCTTGCTGCAGATGGCTGGACTAGTTATCTTAGATGATTTTTTGCTCAATGAAATCCAACTGTGAGACAAGCGTAAATGTTAAAAAAATCAGCTAAAAACCTTCAACTAAAGATGCTCCAAAACTGATTTGGTGCTGCTGTTTAACCCTTAATATGTTGAATATTTTCTCAGACTTCTGAATTTGTTGGGGGATGTGGAGCTGGGGGGGACACCTGACTCAGGAATGGGCAACTCTATACGAAGCTTGAAAAAAAAAGATTCTTTCATTGTACAGCTCTAAGTTTTGCACACAGGTTTGATGTATGTGAATTTTGCAAAGAAAGACAATGCATATTATCTCAGAGTTTTTTCAGAAAATATTAAAATATTTGTGGGACAAAACAGACTTTTTTAAAACTTTAAGTTGGCAACTGTTTTCATGGACATCAGGAGATGCACAACATGAACATATTTCTCCATAAAATGGGTTATTTCTATTTACATCATGCTTGTCCACCATCCAGCCTCCATCCGCAAACAGAAGAACGTTGTAGATGCGATCTTTTGTTGTCTGCGGAAAGAAAATGCATACATTGTGCTCAGCAGTAGGAATCATGAAAACTGGATGCAGCAAAGTATCTCATGAAAAACTGTAGGTAAATCACCATAAAAATTCAAATACTATACACAGTAAAATAAACAGTGTTTTCCACCCCTTGCCACGTTTTGGGCGTAAAAGGCAAATCTAAAAAAAAATCTTTAAAAGTTTATTGCAGATAGGATAAGCCATCCGTACCAAGCTCTACAGTTTCACATAAGACTACCAAATCATATTAAGGATACAGTAAGGCAACACTCATAATCCACATCAGTACTAACCCGCGTCTGCCTGATGACAGTATGTTTCCATCTTTCCATCTCCAC
The DNA here is from genome assembly GCA_004794575.1 of Lanistes nyassanus. Classification (NCBI taxonomy): domain Eukaryota; kingdom Metazoa; phylum Mollusca; class Gastropoda; order Architaenioglossa; family Ampullariidae; genus Lanistes; species Lanistes nyassanus. Next base: position 413,574 of record SMGT01012336.1, read on the forward strand.
TTCATACTGCTTCATTCTGTGCTCCAAAGCCACCCGTTCCGCAAAACTAGTGCCCCCTTGGCTAGCAGGTTTATCAGGCTTGCCATGATGGTACTGCGAGAACCAGTCACTGAAACTTTCCACTGCATCCTGAGGGTCATAAGCAAACAGTGTTAACAGAGTGGTAACGGTGATGAACAACATCCTTGCTTATGGCTGCTTCCTTTCAATGACAATTTTTTTTATGACCGACTAAAATATTTTATAACAGACCTCCTCCTTTACCACTCCCCATCTTGTGCAACTTACAACCCTACTGTTGTTGCAGTTTTATGACTTCTGTGGTAGTCTGCTATAATCATATACAGAAAAGTGAGTTTGGCTGAATTATAACAAGACAATCTTCCAAACTGGTTTGGGGTTTTTTCTCAAGTGGTTCATTTGAATCATCATGGCTGACAAATTAGTGATCATATATCTAACTGTAATGTCTTCATAAAGTGATTTTCCTATCAGCAACAGACGTTTGTCTTGTGCTCTCATTTTCAATTCATGTAAGGTAGTAATTGAGTTTTTCCTCATGAACTAATGCATGTGTTCAATGGAACATAAAATTTATGTCAAGTAAAATCCAAGAACACCATTTTGTTTACACACAAGAGGCATTATTGTCACCATTTCATATTCTGACTGTGGATGTATGTAATTCTCACCAAGTATGCCCTAAAGCACAAGTGCTCTCGTATAGCATTGCTGTCAGATGCAGGTAGTATAGTAGATCCTGTCTAGAAAAAATAAAAGATGTTTGTTACATAACAATGTTGTTCTTACAATACAACTGCATTGTTTTCCTTTAAACTCAAAATGTAAATCAAGCTGCCTTACCAAGTATCCAGACCATCCAGTTGAATGTTTAATTCTTCTTTGCTTATGATATGTGACAGCAATAAGAAATATTTCAAGACCGTTGCTTCTGTAGGATGCCACAATCTAATTATCCTGACCTTAGCATGCCATGTCTTGTAGATGATGTCTATGCTGTCAGCTGGCAGCCTGTCAAATAACTCTCTGGCAGCTCCATGCTTCTTGACAGCTATTAGACAGGAAGGTTATTGTTTCAACATGTAGGCGTGTTTCTCAACAGCTAGTGTTGGTGAAAAGGAATGACCTAATGTCAAGATGTGAGCATTTTTGACAGCTAGCACTGGTAAACAGGAAGGACCTCCAACCAAGAAATGGGGATGTTTATTGTAATAGATATATTTGCTATGTCTCCTGGCTGACAATTTGGTTGGGTTTTCATTGTCTAGTCGCAAAGAAGGTGCATATCAGGACTGTTCACTTGAGACAATGTGCTACACACTACACTACTGTTGCAACACAGGTTTCAGTCTTACAGTCACATTATACTGACACCAGACCAACCAGTCCTAATACTGTTTCCTATCTGGTGCCAGGCATCTGGCAAGGTAGCTACTAGACTGCCAATTTTTAAGTTTTAGGAATGACTTGGCCAGTGCACAAACCACCAACCTACCTCAAAAGCGGACTAACATTACACTACTGAGGCAGTTCCCCTGCCTAACAAAGGATGGGTAGAAGATATAATAAGCAAAGCATGGGAGGAAAAACTGGCAATAACTTCTGCGCGAGTACAAATCACAGTCCCCCAACAAAGTCAAAAGCTTAAAGACACACAATTGTTTGGGGCATCAGAACAAGATTTCCACCAAAACAAGTTTCACCACTTATAGTACATTGTAGGCATCACATCTAAAAATAATAAGGGAAGCTAGCCTTTCTGCTTATGACCTCATAAGATCTAGGAGACTATCCAGGATACTGGTAAATCCCCCAAAACTGAGCAGTGCTCATACTTTCTAGTTGTTTTTGGAACTAGCATTACCCAATGCAAGTTCCTGCATGTATCAGCTGATCACTAACGTATGCAAGTTGAGAAAAATACAATTTTGTACTGTCAATAAGGTTATGGATGATAAGCCAGATTTTCTTAACACTAGTCACACAGTGGCACCAAAATGGGGTCTCATGACCCCAGACATGTTTGTATATAACAGACGAAGATGGAACCAATGCAAAGGCCAAATTTTCAAATGAAGTAACAGCCAGTACTGAAGACACTTGTACAGGGTGAACAGAACTGACTTAGTATTTTGTTATTGTGAATGAAAAAGGTTTAGTTATTTATAGGCTAATCTACAACGAGTTAAGTCTCCACATGCACTCTACTACCAGTAGAGCAGTACACTACTC
>SMGT01012336.1:416164-451622 GCA_004794575.1 Lanistes nyassanus
AAGAGAACAGTACTCACCTATAAATGATTGTATAAAGGCCGAAAAGAGAACAGTACTCACCTATAAATGATTGTATAAAGGCCGAAAAGAGAACAGTACTCACCTATAAAAGATCTCATAAGAGCATTTGCTTGCTTGAGGGCCTCAGCACGCTGAGCAGTGTCAAAGATCAACCAGTCAATAGCTTCAATCTTCACTCGGTCTTCCTAAAAATGCCAGAACACCATAAACACAGGTCAGGAAAAGAACAGGAAAGATTGAATATGTAGATGACAAAATATACGAAAGAAAACAAAACTCTGGAATTTTGGGGAAAAGGGAATAGGAAAATAAAGCCTTCCATTTGCACACCTCAGAAATTTTAGTTGTGACAGCGATTGAAGAATCAACATCAAGCTCTGTCCGGTCTTTACTTCGAATGTTCTCCACCACCATCTTGGTGATGGCCGACAGGTTTAAGCCAGCCTCCTCTGCCAGCTGCAGACACATCTGCCGATCCTCTGGCTCCTTAACTCCTAGCATAGAAACACAGAAGACAAGCTGCTCAGCAAGGGATAGTTTGCGAGAAGCATCTTTGCAGGACAAGTTGGTTTCCTCTCTGATAAGATGATAAGGACAAAAAAAAAAAAAAAGCGTTGCAGTTACAGTTACCCAAGTCATTTTCTCTGGGCAACCCTGAACTATTTTTGTCACCTATTAAAAATAAGTGCCCACAGTCTGTTTACATCTGAGCAACTGTGGAGTCCACAGGGATGTAATTTTACCCTAGGCTTACATGGATAGCTTCCCATTCCATGCATGCTTTACAAAAATCTACCAGCCTACCTAGCCTATTGTATTTTTGGGGGGTGGATGGGTGGGGGCCATCTAATCACAACACCTTTTTGGGAAGGGGTGGGGGTGGGGCTATCTACTTGCTGTACAGGAAAGGAACCAAACATGTCCAAACCACCATACCCTTTACTTGTTGGTGTCAAATAATGCACAGAACACGGGGAAAAAAATCTGCATCTCATTTGACATAAATCTTCAACGTAAAATACGAAATTCAATGTTTCCTGTATTCCAGCTGAAGATGACAAAGAGACATGAATTGTCAGGTTGCCAGGACAATGCTAAGGGAGACCACTGCTCATCAAGGGAGGTCTTGGAGACATTGTAAGGAAACAAAAATCTATCCTTGTGCAAAGCTCCATATCAATAAGACTGAAGCAAAGACCAGGGACACTAAACACCTTAGATGATGCGAAAGAGACTCACCTTCCAGGAAATGCGCATACCACTGCACTTGTAAATGAGGGGGCAAAGTTGCAGCGTACTGTGCCACCAAGCGTTTCAGATCACTCTGTATCAGTCTCTCTACATATGCTTCCAGCACCACAGTGCACAGATCCTCCTGCAGCATATACAGAAATTAGCTACACAAACTCTATGTAAAATTCTTTCCACAAAATATACTTTATCCACAAACAACAGATTTTTGTTTTTGTTGGCAAATCAATTTCTTCAAAATTTACCAGATACCACAACTTTGCGTATATAAAGTTTCCCCTATTATTCACTCCTGTGCACAGGCCAGGTACTCCTCAAGAAGCTATCTTGCTAGAGAGGAGAAATGTTACCAAGCCAACAACGGCGTTCATCTCCTGTTCCAATGCTCTGCACTCACTCTTAAGCTCTGATGGACTTACTTTTAATCTACACCTATGCAGAAAAATTACACTGGAGTTGGGGAAGTAAGGAAACCAATGTGCTGGAAGCTAAAGGTTTCGAATAAGCTGATTTTACCTAATTCTACCTGAATTTGTCTGTCATGTTTATATAAATGATCAAAAAAACTTTCATAAATCAGGAAATTCTAGAAATGTGACCTTGCACTCTTGACCAATGCTGCGAAGAAACAGAATGAGGTGGGCCATAAAGCGAATAAGATGTTGTGGAAGACTGCTGCGCTCTTTTTGTACCCAGCTGTACATAACTTCGATCAGTGCTGTAAAAGACAGTCAACCCAGTCACTGTATATGCGTCCACATTTGCTCATTTAGATGAACAATACACTTCATATAGACCAAGGTGCAAAGATTTTAAACACAAAGCAGACTTGTTTACCCCTAGTGACTGATGTGATGCTGTCACAAGACAGACTTTTAAAACTTTAAAACAGTATTTTAAATAATACTCTGTAAACAAACCGATCTTCTGTAAAAATGGCATACACACTTTAAATACAGATTTACAAATATTTTTAAACTGAAAAGAATATAAAGGTATGATGCAATAAGTTTTACAACAGATGTTACTTTGTTCTTTAAAGGCTTTAGCAATGATGGAATCCATAAAATCTTCTAGGCACCCTGAGGATTTCATGTATTTGTCCTATGTTGTGTTTGTGTCGAATCCCAGTTGTTAGTATACGCTTAGTGAGCGAGCTGACGATATAAATTAGGGATTCGCTGTATGCACACGTGGTACACCAGGGGCTAGCCGTGTGAAGGCTAGGGTCATTTAAAAGAAAGGGATGGCAGATCTTTCCTTACTTTCCTTACTTTCGACTCTCTCTTTGCTACGTGTTTGGGTACGGTAGGCTCCCTTGATTGCATACGTCAGCATACGGTTGNNCTAGCGCTGCCAGTACTTTGTTGGGGTTGTCGTTTGATGATTCTTTTGTTCTTGCAATATTTTTTTTTAATTTTTCTATTCATATTTCCCTTTCATCATCATGATAGAGGTGACGAGGGCAGGCATCAGTCTGATCTTGCAACCGAGGATGGTGTTGCCATTCCTGATGGATTCGAGTTTTGTAAGTGCTGCAGTTGTCTGTGCAATTCTGGCAAGGGATTTTGGCTTTAAGCCTTCATCAGATACAATGGAACCAAAGTACTTGAAGCTGTAGCTCTAGCTTGTTGGTCTTGATTCTGATGCCACTGGTGTTGCTGGTCATCGTACCGCCCCCCCCCCCCCTCCACAACCTTCTTTTCACTGTAGTAAACGGGTGATGACAGAAGATGGTTGGTTTGCCATTTATTTTGCCATGTTTTGTGAACTGAAGGATCCAATGGCAAAACAGTAGCTTGTGCTGATGTTGGGAAATGCGATGCGGATCCCATCTGCTCAACTATCTGTAATAATCTGTTACTTTTTCTCAAAACTAAAGTCTTTACCCTAGATACCAATTTTAGCTACTCGATGGAGGGATATTGAAGCAGGGTTGGGGGAAGGGGTTGTGTCCTTTTTACAATTTAGCTTGTCAATAAAGTCAGTCTACATAAAGAAGGCATAAATAAAGCCTGAAAGCTAAGCAGATTAAACGCTTTAGGTTTTCCTAACTTGACGACTTTTAAGCAATAGCCCTGGCTTTACAGGTCTGTTCACTGCCCATGCCCCACCCCCCTTAAACTTTAGTATCCTTGTGTCTTACATGTACCTTAACCTGAATGAGATCCTGTACCCACCTGGAATATCTCCTAGAATGATGTGTTTCTGTATCACATGGTAACGCTGCTGAGATTCTGCACGGATTTGCTGCCCAAAAAAATTTCTTTTTTTTAATACAAATTGCGTCTGTTCATCCCTCACAGCTTTTGGCAGTTAAAAAAAAAATTGAACTAAATTCTAAGGGTTGTAGATGAATCATTGTCGAAAACAAAGTGCCCTGAATTATGTAAACATTCTATCAAGACCACAACAACAAAAAAATGCTAGCTTGGTTAGAATAGTGCCTTCAGCATGATTATGGCCCATAAGCTGACTTTAAAGAGGACATACTTCATCGGTGCTTGCAGAAAGCTCCTCAAAAACTTGACTTGGTTCCATTCTATAAAAAAAAAAAGAAAGAAAAGAAAAATCATTTTAGTAAAAAAATAAGACACCCCCCCCCCAGGCACAACTAATCATAAATCTGAGCAAAGAGAAACAAAGTAAGAAAGTAAGTGTTCATGATTAAACATTTTATAATTAGATGAAATGGTTACAGCAAAAGCAAATAAAACCAAGTTTACCAAGTGAACACATCTTCCAGAAATACTTTACACAGATTTGAATATCTAATACATGATTTCTTATCCTCTTCACAGTGTGTTTTAAAAAGAAAATTGTTAAGCTATGCAGATTCCCTTATGTGCATTTGAGCCCACAGGGGTTGTGCGAGTGAGATATGCTGAAAATTGAGAAGCCCCACTTGATTAGCTAGGCTGCCTTTATTAAGCTTTATTTTGACATAGGTCAGTTGATTTGTGCGAAAATACTGATTGCAGACCTTCTGAAGTTAGTCCCTTGAAATATCATCCCATTAAGATCAACCTTAACAAGACCCTCTAACTGATATAACAATTTGCTGCTGAGCACGTTGAACAAATATTAATTTGACTAACCATCAGAACATACTAACATCAAGAAAAATATGAAATGCCAACAAACTTACAGCCTGTCCCAGTAGCTGGCAGGCAGCTCCACTGGCTGTCGGAATGTCACTCTTCGCAGACGTATCTCCTGCTCCACCCTCACATCTACCACTGTGCGGAAGTATGCCCACAAGCAGTCGTACCACGAGTGACAAACCGGCAACAAGTTCTTCAGGTTCCCACTCAGGGCAGCATAGATTGCCGTTTCAAAAGGATCATATTTTCCCTGAAGGCAAGAAACACCTCAGCACATTAGTCAGTGACACTACATATAAACCAATAGTTCTGCTTCCACAGCCTTGATTTGGTCTGTCTCTACTACCTCTGCCGTCTGTCATAAACCCACATACGTCTGTTACAGCACCTATATGAGGGTATGTATCACGTTACTAGAGTTGTGTTAGTGACAAACATAATAAACATTTTTTTAAAAAAAGGGACAAGAAGGTGAGATGCTGTGGTAGACTATCACAGTGTTCATGTTTGGGCCTTGCCATGCACCACAGGCACATTACATCAGAAAATGGAGCCATTTCCACAGAGCATGAAGCAGCACAGTTGCAAAGTATTTGTCCCAGCCATTAGGGTGCATCTTTTTCAAATGACAGTCCATGCTGTTCTGATGCATCATTATTTTCTGATCAAAGAAGCCAACTCATACAGCTCTGCAATCAATTATCATATGCATGCACACAAACCTGCTGCTCATTTGATAAGGAACTGCACACAAGAGCTAAGCTTTTAACAATCACAAAGTTCTTATGATTTAGTTTAATGACAGGGAGGAAAAAGCACTTACTTCAGATGCCAATCTCCAGCACACCTGCTTCCAAATATCTCTGTATGGATTGCCCGTGACAGGCTTAATGGTGGTCTGCAGGTGTTGGTAATTAGGGTCATGAACCAAACGCCAGCCCTCCAGTGTGGCTGCTCGCCAGGCCTGGCCACAACTCTGACACAGCTCCTGAGCCTGATGCAGCGAAGACAGATTGCCTTAAGTACTGAACACCATCCACCACTGGATTTCAAAACTGCATGAATATGTATGAGGTTGCCAAAATACTGATGCCGCCAGCATCCATCACGGCGCAGTTTTAAAACTGTAGATGCATGCGCACTCTCTTTTCATGGATTCAAAGCACACACACACACACACAGACACACACAAAAAAACCGTACGCTATATGGCTTGATACAGGTGGATACCAGTAAAGAAATCTGTACCAGTATGCAGAATGGTATTTTACTGCTGTACCAGTATTTTATACCAGTATACCAGCTGCACAGTCAAGCAGGTTTCTTCAAAGCAAAAAGTTCATTGACTGTGCATACTGAACACTCCATGTATGTGCGTGTGTCCGTGCAAATGAGAGAGAGAGGGAAGGAAGTGGAGCAGCAGAAACACTGGATAAACAAATGAATAGTTTGTTCAAGTCTTTACATGTAGAACCCAACAGCATCGATTGGTGTTGTCTGATGTGCATTACAGTAGTTGATACGTCGTTATTACAACACACAACCATAGAGGCCAAACTTATCTGTATTCTGCCATCAGCAAATAAATACAATGTTTGAAAGTGATCTCTTTTTATTTTTACATTCTGTTGCTCAATACTTAACTGAGCAAGCCTCATTGCATTTCAGATTATTTTTCATAGGCAGACCCAATTGCTAAGAGGTTTCTTAATGATCATTTTTCCATTTTTTAAACCAGTCTAATCAGTTAAAACTAATTCTTTGTCTGGCCACGACACAAGTTGGCATAAAATACCATGGGCATAAGATACTTAGTGAAACAGATTCATTAAAATATTTTCATAATTCCTGTAAGTCATAATTAATATTAATTTGGCATTTAGTCATTATCCTTCCAAACACATTGTGGAGAATATATATACTGCCCTACCCTATCTAGCTGTCCAGCACGGATGCACATGAACAGGTGCTGCAGCAAGTGCTGTTCATCCTCTTTGTCTAGGTCATCAAGGAAACGCTTTTGACGAACAGGGGCATCTGGGTCCTAAAGGCAAAGACACAAAGTGATGCACATATGATGTAAAATAATTATGTGTCACATGCACATTTTAAATTCTGAATATATAAACAAATGTGATCACAACCAAGCTTCCATGCAGCAATTTTGAGTGCAGTCACTCCTGTTTTCAGAATGAAAAGGTGCAACATCAGTTATCAGCAGACCTCTGGGTTTTGAATGAAGTACAAGAGAAGCTGTAATGCCCAAACTCACCAGCTGATCAACCAGCGGTCTCTCAACAGACAGGTTTGTCCCCTTTTTCCTGCTTTGAAGTCGATGTAAAGTATTTTCCCTATAAACAAAGAATAAATGGCTGTCCAAAAGGTGATTGCATACAAGTATTTTAAAATGTGCTTTTTGTCTCTAAAGATTTAAGTAGGCCTGGGACAATAGCCAAAAGTGTTGCCATGTTCCAGCCTTCTATGTTTATAGGCACATGGTGCACAGATCTCCTCACCCCCCACCATACACATATGCACAGAGAGACAAAAAGGCTAATTTACATACGGGCACAGATAAAAAATGTAAACAAAGACAACCCTGAAAATACACAAACAATGCACTAGTCTATTAATGCACAAAGAAAGAAAGATTCTTTTCTGCTCCTGAAAACAAAACCAAGAAAAATATGTCAAATCTTACCAAATCACCGACTGATTAGCAGGCAGAAAAAATTTGACATTGTCTGCAATGTCATCCAAGTCTTCCTGAGCACAGTTCTCAAGCCAGTCAACAACCAGCTAGAAATCAGAGCAGCACAGACAGTAAACATCTGAACTAAATACCTGCAGCAAAATGACCTCAAAATTCTGGCCAAATTTACACGTGGTAAGGGATTCTTTCATGCCTACACCATGAGACCCATAGAATCCTGTATCATTTCACTATTAGTCAACAGACAGTTTGTCACATAATTAAGACATGCTGTCATTTCATTCTAGCCTACAGGCATTCTTAGCAGCTAATTTAAATGCAATTTAAAACAGTAATCATAAAACATGGCATGATTTCATTTAACAATGTGAACTTTTTTTTACCTCTTCCACTTTTTAAATTGGACTTGTATACAATAACCTCTTGTCAGCTGTGCTCACAACAATTTTCAGGCAATCAAAAAAGTCACTTACTTGGCACTGCCGAAGGACACTGTCTTTCTCAAAGAGTTTACTGACAATCTCTTGCTCACTAAGCTCCAAAATCTGCAAACAGGAGCAAACTAATGTTTTGTTGTTATCCTTATTCAAAAGATATGCAAAATAAAACATTAACAAATTTCTTCAATGACAGGTGTATCTTTCCAGTTTCAAAAGCTTTTAAGGGAAGTCCTTCAGATTAGAAATTCTAGAAAATTCTAATCCTTCTGTAGCTCACATATTCGAAAGCAGAACATTAGTGGCTACAAAACACACTACTAACCCTCTTTTCCGAGTCTTCCTCCATATCAACCTCTTCGTCTATACATGTTGTCTGGTTTACAGTCTCAGTTTCCAGGCGGTCTTTGTACAGAGATCGGATGAGCTGCCATGTGCTGCGTTCCTTGTCAAGCATGTCTAGAGTGCTGTAAGTCTTCTGAAACCTGCAAATATTAAATTATATAAATTTCTGTGATTGCATGCTCACTTGCCTGGTTCCTAATTCACCACTCATTCTGATAATAAAGTTTTCAAAAGCTAAAAGGTTAAGAAAAAACCCAAAACCAAACAACCACAAAATCCAAAACAAAAACTGAACCCTCCCCCCTCCAAACAAACAAGCAAATTGCCAAACTTATGCAAGTTCATTTAAATTATGTTTATTTTTCTGTTTTTGAAAGTAGTTAATCAAGGCTAGCTAGTTTTACAAAGGTCACTACATTGTAGTAAAGCTAGAATTCTTCTGCAGACAGCAAGCTGGTGTGGGTAACGGCTATAAGGATGATGATAATTCTTTTAAGTCTTTTGGAAAGATCAAGATCAAGTTTAACCCTTACAGCATATGGGCCACGATCATGGTGTTCCCCACGAGCGCATCGATTTTAGAATGATTTTTGCTTGGGTATTTCATTATATTCAGGAGTGTAAGGGTTAAAGGCACTTTGATGAAGAAAATAATAGAACAGTGTCACACATGCAACTTGAACACCAGGAGATTATGTCAAAATTACTTTGTTTGGATGGTAGTTTAAAATAGGTTCAGAAATGGATAATTTGTTAACAAGGAGTATTGTGAAACAGTGGCTGACATAATTTTTAATATGTGCCACCAGTATTATATGTCAGAACACACAAACCATGGGCCTGAGGGCACACAGGGCAGGAAGTGAGCACCGTAACCTGAGAGGAGGGTATCCATCTGGGGTGGAGGGTGCATGAAGGGAACGCCCAGTGTCAGCCAGGCTACTGGGAGTCAGGGCTGAAGGAGGAATAGATGGACTGTGAACGTAACGGAAACCAGCACAACCCAAGATGGAGACGCCTGTCCGCAGCAAGCCGCCCGGGGGACGGGTGGCTGGCACATCTTGAAAAGGACCACCAACACCAATGACCCAACCGTTCCCATGAGAGTCAGAGCTGAGAAGGGACCACTGTCGGCTGATGAGGTGCCAGCTGCAGCCGACAGATAAAGAGGAAGTATGGCAGGCACACTATCCAAGCAACTGCGTCAGCGTCGTGCCGAGGAACGTGAAGACAATCGACGGCAAGAGGCGTGACATGCAGACTGAAGGATAATCCACATATCTACCCTGTGCAGCAGCGCACGAAAAAGTCAGTCTGCATTGGTCATTGAGCTGTGGAGATGGGTGACGTGCAGAGGTGCCTTACCAGGGTGGACTTTTGTTTGGAAGGTGCGGTTAAGGATCGCTAATTTAGATATTAGCACTTTGGGTCACGGTACAGTATTGTGACAAGAAATAAGTTTTTCAAATGGTAAAAAGCAATATTCCATTCTTTTTGTTCCCAAATATATCTTTAGAAGAACTATATGCAGTCTTACTTTTGTTGCTCCCTGCGTGCTCGCTTGACAAGCTTGCGTAGAATCATGACCTGGTCTGTACAGGAATTCTCATAATCCATCAGCAAGTCCAAAACTTTATATTGTGAACCATTCTGACCCAGTGATTGAGCAAATTCTGTATACAGTCCCACAGATGCTGGTGGATAAAGCAGATGTGGAAAAAAAATTAAGCCTAACTTTCTTAACACACTGAAAATAATCTGAGCATTAACCTTTGTACTTTTTACATCACTATCACATGCACAAAGAGACACCCCATACCAGTTAACATTTGATTTCTAGCTATCAGCATCAAGCGTAAAGACTATAAGTCATATTTCCAAGACAGGCAGCTAAGATCAATGAATATGAGAGGTCATCAGTCTTCTAATCAGGGCTTGGAATTGATAAAAAGACAAAAAAAAAAATCGGCAGCACCCAAATGGGAGACAAATGTGCAAACTCCCTAGCGATCTTGGCTAAAAATATACATACATTATAATCATTTAAAGAAATTACAACTTCCAGGTGGTTACTGGATTTCATTTTTTATCCTTTTCTTTTGTATGAGGTGCAAAATGCTCTCATGTTCCGTGACATTTCTTGTCAGTATTTTGTGGAATGAGAGGGGGATGAAGCAACAGGTCATATCTAAGGAGATATATGCTGCCTCTTGGAGGTCAGGAGTGAAGCTTTCTTCTTTGTTGATGTGAACTTATACACTTCTTTAGCCATAGCTTCATCCATGGATGGAAGGTATTTTTGTCTCCTTGGTTCCATTGGGGTGGCATGCCATTTGAATCAAACAGGAGTTCAGTTTTGTCAGTAGCTGGAGTGACAATACCACTATTTTTGTTTCTGGCCTGAAAATTACCCTAACCCCATTATTTATTTTAAAGAAGCTGCCACGTGTGACATTTGATGATCAGACGTTTCAGAATAGGCTTCTGTGAACTGTTTAGCAATAAATCGGCAGCAGTAGAATAGTTATGCATAATTATACATAAAATCGACGAGAAAGTGTCAACAACATAAAGTGATCACCGCAACCTGTCCATTTGTCAGTGGCATAAAGTGATCACCATGACCTGCTGATGGCAATTTGAAGTCCTGATAATTCAAATTTCAACAAGTTCCTGGTACGGAAATGCTGACGATGAATTTCAACACTCTTTGTGCTAATTATTAATTTTACGCATGGGACTTTTTTGGCAAAAGGGGTTAGAAGCAAATTTATGCAAGATTTATAATAAAAATGACCAAGGGACGTACAGGCTCCCATTTTTCTCAACTTTGACCTGGTTTGGTTTTCATGGCTCAACATCCTGTTGCAAATGAGGTGCATATGTGGATGTTGAGCTGACATGCTCTGACAACAAATGTCTTTTTAAATATTTGTTTTTAGTGTAGATGCTGCAAATTTCAGGAAATCCTTTGTTTACAGAAATACTTTTCTACCAGTGCCAATGCATAGGGATAATTCAATAAAGGACTTGCTTTAACAGTTTAAGGATAGACGTGAATTAAAAAATTCAACAATAATAAAGAACAGGTCTGGAGACTACCTGTCAGTCCTGGGTCATCTTCCATGAGCAGGTTTATATTAGTTGTGGTCAAGTCCTCTGTGAAGCCCACCTGATAAATACGAACATGATAAACAACGATTATGCATGACAAACTACATGTGATAGTAAGAAAAACATTTTTAAATTGAAGATGGAAAATAAGAAGTACGCTGTACTGTGGCAAAAACTGTGATGGTAAGCATGCCTGACACTCATCCATCATTTACTGTGGTAACGGAAACAAGGATAGTGATAGAACTTTTGCAGACCTTGTTGACAGAATCCCTGCTATTAACGGTTTGCGGATAGTAAGGCTGTGAAAACATCTTGCTAACAATGACTTCGACCATGGGAGATTTTAACCTTACTGATTATGGTGTGGTCAGAATCTGATAGTTTTGTTTAGAAATCAATTTCCAGAGGACCATTTTGTATGACAATTTTGCCTCTTGCTACTAAGAACACATTTTAATAAAGCAGATGGTCTCTGTAGCATAAGTATATGCACTTAAATCATGTAGACATGGGTGCAATTCACAAAACTCAAGAGGCGAAGAAGACAGATGGTTAGTGGAAGAGGAAGGTGGAGGGTGGAGAGGCTGAGACAGTGGGGGTGCTGAGAAGATGCAGGAAAATCTTATACTTGGTCATGGCGATCAAAATTTAACTCATCCCTCCTCCTCCAAAACTCAAACAAAATTTCCAGTCTTTGCCAGTCTTTGAGATTTTGTCAGTGATGACACCCTAACTCCCACCCCACCCCACCACCAAGAAAAAAGGAAAAAAGTGTTTATCTCATAGGGGAACAGGGGAAATCTTACCCTGTGACTTCTCTGGTGTGCTAATCCTAATTTTACAATGAACAAAATTTGATAAATAGTTCTCACTGTGCACAGTGTGCAATTAGTTCACAAGCAATTCAATAAAAATCATCAGAGTTTCCATCTTGCAAAATTTTACAAAAGATGGACTTTCTTCGCCCATATGTAACAGCTGCAACTACGTATGGAACAAAGTGAGAAATTAAAAGACTATACCTCTACTTGCATGAAAGTTGATGCATTGCCAAGTACACTGTCTGCTGCATTCTGTGACAAAAAGACAATCTACTCTGAGCTTGCTTACTTTGTCTCCAAGAAGAAAGCATTTTTAAACTCCCATGTCCCAGATCGATCATGTTATGATCATGTGACATGAGCTGGTGGGCAAAATATTGCAGTTTCTTATATATATCTACTGAGAGTGCTCGAAAATGTTTTCTATCAATGTGTCACTCTCACTGAGAGCATTGCAACATGGAAGTGCCCCACTAAGCACACACAGGTTTCAAACGTTCGTTACACCAGTGGGACAGATTTAAAAAAAAAAAAAAAGGAACGAGACAGAACTGTATTCATTACTATTGATGTATGTTCATTTTCTTTGTTTACTGCAACAGCTTTGATCCCTTATTTAAAATTCAAGTCTAAAATAAGGCATTAATAATATGATCTGGAGTTAATTCTGAACATAATTGATGGTGTTCTGTTCTCTCTCACTGTTTAAAGGATCATCATCATATATTGATTAGCTTATTACTAGCATGTGTGTGTGCAAGGGGGTGGGGACAATTAACAATGTATGGCGCTGCTGTGCATGAGACTATCCACGTTCACTGAGCCTTGAATGAACATGTTCTTCTGGGCTTTATGGAATCGCAATATAATTATCCGAAGGTGATGTGCTGAAATAGGACACTCTGACTACCTTAAGAAGCATGACAGCAGAATGTGTAAAGATATATACTATGTCTATGTCCGTGAATCTGTGATTCTAAATTCATAATATTATTTAAAAGAAGCAATTGCCACACAGGTAAAACAATTTAGTTTACCGCCAAAACCGATGAAGGCCGTGATGGTGTGAACAGCATGTCACTGACATCAAACTTGGAAGGTGACTCAACCTTCCTTGGAGTATCTAGGAAAACATTATTGTTAAGAATGTTTAAACAACCTTAAAAACTTACGTGACTAGAAGCCTGATCTCTGAAGCTCACACAGTGCACAGGTATCTTCCTCCACAAGTAAAATGTGCATTTCTAGTAATACTTTAAATGATAACAAAATAACATTTTACATTCCCAAAAAGAAATACTACCCTGGATGGCACTATGTTCAACGAATATGTGGATAAACATTACAACGTAAATCTGTTCTGCTCTAGTCACACACACATAGTTATGTACAGGGTGGTGCAAAAGTAGGTTGACAGTTTCGCTGTCACAGCCAGGCTCTTATGAAAGTGTCAGTGCTGAGGGAGGACAATTTGACCACGACAGCGTCCTTGGGGTTGGAAGATTCTCACAGCAGCAATAAATGGTAACAGCAACTGTCAACCTACTTTTACACCACCCTATACATAGCACTCAATTCTTACAAGAACTGTGCCGCAGCATGCCAACGCGAGGTGTCCGTGATGCCACAGATGAAGAAAATGCCGGTGTTACTGCATCATCAAGTTGCTTTAAGGCTGTTCTACGTTAAGGGAAAACATGATTTTGCACAAAATAAAATAAACTGGACAGATACAATCTAGTGTCAAAGACAAAGCTTTACTCATCTGCCAAACACACACACACACACACATACACATATGGTATTTGTCCCAAATTATAGGTACAAGTTACTCTTTCACTTAAAGGATAACTTACAGCTACATGAACTTCATGAGCTGAAACCTCGAACAAAAGGATACACTTCTGCAGATCTATGTTTGTGCTACGACGGCGGAACGTTTGCCCAGTTTCCTTCTCCCGTGGGGCAGGTGACTCTCCTTCCAACATATCTTCCAATCTCCCAGTCCCATAAAACTACAAAAAGAGTAAAGATTTCATCTTAGAGGACCAGTCTGAAAGTCTGTAGAATCCAGGAAACTAAAAGACATACAAACAGTCCAATTAACAGCCGAAAACAGGGTGGTTCGATTCCTCCATTTATTTATTTTTGTTCGGTGTGAGGGTAGGGGAGGGGGTGGCGGTAGGAGAGGTGTATGGGTGGGTTGGGTAGAGTTGGGGTTAGAATGTAGGTACCAACTTAATTGTTTATACTGTAAACGAGTCGCTACCGATGAAGTCGTGACGTCCCCATGGGGAAGGTGGGTAGGCCTTTGATGGGTCATGGTATTGTCAATTAGACAGAAATTTATGAAAAAAAAACTGGTTTTAATGTCACAATACTGTAAACTGTATCTAGAATGGTTAGTGAGTTACACTTATCTAAATGATTTTTAAGCTTTAACAAGTGTCCCTACTATTTCCAAAAATCATTATTTCAATCCGACGCGACAGATCTGCTACTCAGTCTGAGCCTCTGCACATTTGTTTACTGCTCTCACTGTTTCAGTGCTCTGTTTCACAAATATTACGAAACTATGCGTGAAAGATACATAGCCAAGAACTCACTGTTTCAATACCAGTACACGGTGACGGTACACTATATTGTACAGTAACAGTGGATTACTCCTACTTTCGATGCCGATGGTGGTTTCAAACTCCTCACTCCTGCCAAGCGTCCAGTGATGATATGCAGATCGGCGATAAAACATTATCCATTTTGAAAATACTTGATTTATAACTATATCTAACTGGAAGTAAAAGATCTTTAATAAAGATTACCTGTCTTCTGCTGCTAGCCATTCCTGAAGACAGATTCATCTCACAACCAGTGAAACTCGCTCGCTCGTTCGTTCGTTCCCAGTCGCGCCTTCAAACAGGAAGTACTGCTATGGTCTTTAAATATTTGCCTCGGAATTCTGAGCCATGTAGGAAAACAACACCATACAAAACAAAACAAAAAAAATTGCAAAAAAATAAGTTCACGATGGGATATTCTTCACAGAATATAATTTACAAAAAGCGTTTTTTGTCATGCAGTTATTGTAATGATACTGTAACTGATAGCCTCGGGGGGGGGAATTATTGTTCTCATGGGGGGGCCGCCAAGAAAACTATAAATTCAATATACTCATGAGCGGCAGCAAGGATTGGTCGAATGTAACTTGGCTATTTATAATTGCCGAAACAAAGCCACAATATAACATCCACTTCTCTCTGCTGGGGGAAGGCATGGCCCCCATCTCTCAACCCAATAATCCGCCCCTTAGCTGGCAGTCGAAAACTCGGACTTTGTGCGGCAGGCCGAGCAGACGATTTTTTGTTTGTACGCGGTTTTTGATTGCGCGTTTAGCTCATTGCGGTTGAACAAAGAACAAGCTAGGTTGGTACCAGCTTGCTAATGACACTGTTAAGATTCTGCATCTCTTTTTCAAAAATTTAACTATCTACTTTGTGATTATGGATTCGCAAGCAGAGTTAAATCTTACGGGATACTGCTTTTTTGGTCACAGTTTTGGGCACAGGCAATGTCAGAATGAGAATCAGAATGTGAATGTGCAGTAAAGGACTGACGGAAATTAACTGGATTTTGGTGACTGCTGAGCGCAGCTCCAACTTCGTCAAAAGTCATTTGTTATGTTTAACAGTCATTCAATAATTAAAATAATATATAAAAGTCATCTTTAACACTAACAGCCATTCAACAGTTAAAATAATATATAAACAAGAACATATTTGAGTTCATTGCATTTTTAATACTTGCATTTGTAAATGTTTATTTCTGTCAGACTATGAAATACTGCAGTAGCAGAGGAACCGTCTCTGGGCTTTCCTTTGAAGAAGTCCTCTTCTCAGGTTATTTGGGTGATGGGGGCATGGCACTGCCAGAAACCATTCCAGAGGTGTCCTTGGATAGACTGAAGTCATGGGCTGGCCTTTCTTATAAGGAACTAGTCCAAAACATCATTCCACTCTATGTCTCAGAGGAGGAACTGCCACTGAGTGTCTTAGAAGGTGATTTTTTTTAACCTTTTAAATAGATACTGCCAAGAGTGTGACACTTTAGTTGTAGCTAGACCCATATTTCCAAATTTAAAAAAATGTCCAACACTTTTAAAAAAAGAAACATAATTGTGCAATTTTTTTCAGTCTCCTTTGTCTGTCAATATTGATATTTAAAAGTGAATAATAGAGGTAACTTTGTGTATTTTTAGCATGTGAAGAAAAGATTTACTGATTTTAGTTGTCGTTGGCAAGAACATGGAGTCTTGGGGTGGGCTAATCGGCTGATGGGTGGATGGGTGTATGGTGGCTGGAGTCGCCAGACAAAGGAAGACTGAGTCTTACAAGAACAGTTCACAAAAGATTGTTTTAAAATACAGGCTAGAATACTGTTCTGTATTATGTTGTATTTTGTATCAATTTACTGAAAGACAAAAACTTCCTGCACATAAAAAATTCTGGACTTTGAAAAAAAAGTTGACTTGGTTGGACATTGAGAAGTAGTGAAGCAAGAACAATCTGGAATTAAAACATGGAAAGGATTTGGATAATTTCATCCTCTAAGAAGGAAGGTTGATACTGTGCTTGAGAGAAAGAGAGAGAGAGAGAGATAACACATTCATAAACCCTTGTCTGGAAGTGGAAGAAGATACATGCAAGTCTGCCACAGCACTTTGAGTTAGGCGGAGAGATTTCTATTTCTAGACACAGCACAGTCCAGCCTTATGAAGGAGATTGAGACTTTACACTTCACCTGTGTGACAGCATGTTCCTTTAAAAAATTTCTTTTATGAAAGATTTCAACCTAGATACTGATTTTTTCTGTAGATTATTGAGGTTGAATCTTTTCCTCCCATTTTTGTGATACAGTATGTAGTTTCTATGTATTTCTTGGATAATGGGGTGGGTAGATACAGAGCCCCCTTTTTTCATAACAGCCATTCCTTTATATATGGCAAGGAATGTTATTGCTTTTGTGGATATATATGTACAATCACACATTTTGATGGTGGATTTTGTTTTGAAATATTTACGGTAAGTGAAGTTCCTTTAACTTTTGGCCTGTATAATTATGGTATTGTTTGTTTTCTAGAACTGGTGGAAAAGGCTCTGTCAACATTTGATGTACCAGAAATTGCTCCCATTGTTCAGCTCAGAGGAGGCTTAAACATAATGGAGTTGTTCCATGGACGGACTTGGGCATTCAAAGACTTAGCCATGTCTGTTCTTGGACAGCTTTTTAACTTTTTTCTAAGCAGAAGACAAAAGCATCTTATGCTTGTTGTTGGTAAGTAACAATTAAAGGCAGATTTGCAAAAATAATATTATTATAAAATGTTTTGTGTGTGTGTGAGAGAGAGAGAGAGAGAGAGAGACCATCTCATGCTTATCATGAAAATTTTAGTAAATGGATTGTGCATTAATTTCAGTACAGAAAAGATGAACTGGAGAAAATGTTTTTGCCTGTTGATGGTAGGTACATCAGGAGACACTGGCAGTTCTGCAATAGAAGCTGTTCGAGGACTTAAATGGGTGGACATCGTTGTCCTCTTGCCTCGTAATCGCTGTACTCAGATTCAAGAGCTGCAGATGACTACTGTCAAAGAAGACAATGTCTTTGTCTTCAGAGGTGCAACCAGACTTCATTTTGATTGTCACTTTGCAAGTACTTGTATCATAGGGTGGCTTCAGCTCAGGACTAATCTCACTTTTGTCAACAGTAGCAGTGACACTGTCTTTGTCTTGACCAAGTTAAGCTAATCAGTCACTTTTACAATGTGTTGCTGGAGATTTACTTGAATTTCAAGGACCTATTTTTATACTTGTAGGAAATTTTCTGTCAGTTTTTCTTTTTAAGGTGGGTAATTATTATAAAGTTCTGTTTCTACCACCAATTAAAACTGTAGTTTGGTGCATCCAAACTTGATTCCCTGACATCATTTTTGTCACAGCCGATGGAACCTCAGATGATCTTGATGTACCAATCAAAAAACTATTTGAAGATTCTGAGTTTGTGAAAAAGTACAACCTATGCTCAGCTAATTCACTTAACTGGGCACGTATCATGGTGCAAATTATCCACTTTTTCTACGCTTACGTTCAGGTCCGTGGTTGCATAATTCTTTGATTTCTTTTCCCTAACTTATTTTATAAACTGCTGCTTTTAAACAAAAGTCTTGTGATGCTTTGTATAACACTTTACTTTATCTCTGGCTAATATATCAAGAGTAGTTTGTTTTCAATGTCCTCTGAATTGTTGTTTACTTCAACATGTGTAGCAGCATCTTGGGCATTTTATTTAACATTAGTGGTAGGGTTTGTGGATTAAAATGTAGTCATTACATACAGGACACAAGTATTTTCGCAAAATTGTTGGATCTTAACAAAAAGATGACATGGCATTTCATCTTTTTTTGAGTCAGATTTAGAAATGACATAACCACTGCCTATAGGATAAAAGTGAACGTATATTAAGTGAAATGGTGCATAACTGTCATCTTAAAAGGCAATATACTTCTTTTACAGTTATCTCTTGAGTTGTTTTTCTTGTATTATGCATTAATGGCATGAATAGGTTTTAAACCTTGTTTGGGGATTCTGGTTGAGCTTCTAAAATTATCATGTATTGGATGAGGTCTTTGTGTAAGTGGTTGTTTTATTGCTTTTGTTATTAACAACACTGCCTGTCACTTCTATTTCAACATCTCTCTGATGAAAGCGCAGATTGCTGTATAGCCATGCAGTTCATCTAGCTACTTTGTTTTGGCTTTTGCAGATGTGCCCAGAATGTGACCAGGAACTAGAGATTGTGATTCCAACTGGTGGAGCTGGGAATGTAACAGGTAGCTTTTCTTTATTCTGACAGCACAGACACCTTGATCTGTTGTCACAAGTAGTGAAAAGCAGGAACACATTTATACCTATTCCTTGCTGTCAGGTTATCCATCAGAAACAGTTGACTGAACATGTGGAAGACCGGTATGTTTATGCCATTTGTGAAACAGTAAAGTCACACCTGTAAGATTTAAGAACAAATTTTCTTGCTCAGCTGGCTTCATAGCAAGCAAGATGGGACTTCCAGTGAAGCTTGTGTGTGCGGTCAACGCCAATGATGCAGTTGCACACATGGTAGGCAGTGGCCATTGCCGTTTTTCAAATGTCATGCCTTCTTTGGCGCCAGCCATGGACATACAGGTTTGTTGTCCAAGCTTACTGCATGCAGTGCATTTCCTTTACAGATACAAATCATATATTATTTGCTTTTTATCCAGTTGTTTTGTTTGATTCTTGTTTTTTTAAAAATTGTTATTGCTTGTTGTAAAGCGAGGAGTGCCCACCTTGTCACGATGCTGCGGTATATACATTTATTATTATTGGCACTCATCATATAAAGCCTAAGTAAAAGGTCTGTAGCTTTTCAGAAATTTCTACTTTTCATAAATAAAGCTCTTCAAAGTTCCGTTCTTTTCTACATTTCTGCCATACTTTTGAAACCGTTAGGCTCACCAGAACACATCTACTGAAATACAAATTTTTTTCTTTCAGTTGACAGTAAGATTCCACAATTGCCATCAGACATTTGAGAAAAGTCCATCATGTTCAGGAAATGTTTGCTGAATAGAGATTTTTAAAGGGTGAACTTTGTGTTGTATCTTACAACTGACCTTCACTGATATGAAACATTCCCAAAAGATGTAAATTAGTATTCATGAAGTTTCTATACCATTCTGACAAGTACAGCCCAGTTCTTTTTATTCCAAAAATGTCTTCACTTTTCTGTAAAGTTGTGTCAAGTGCTGTAGAGTTATGTTTGAAAGTTGTTAGAAGTTACCAGAACTTCTCAGAAGTTATCAGTATGTTTAACAAGTGGCTGGTTGTCATGTTGTCTGCAAAATTCTATTAGTTCTTGAAATTTCAATTTCAGGAAGTTCTACTACCACAATGTTGTAAAATATCACTAAAGTGTCTCGGCTTGAAACTTCCAGTGTTCCTGAATTTTCCAAAGTTTTTCATTCCTTTCCAGAAATGTATATTATCTAGCAATTAGCATGTTCTTCCAGTTTCTGGAAACTTCAAATTCTGTTTTCATAGTCTTTGTTTTTGAAGCAACAGTTATTGGTGCAAAGTTTAGTTCTTTCCCTATATTTTAAACACAGTTTGATAATGTTGATGGAATGTTTGATTTCAGTTTGCTTACAACTTTGAGCGTCTGTGGTACTTGTGTTCAGAGCGCAATGCAGAGTTGGTGAGAAAAATGATGAAAACAGTGGAGATGGAGGGAAAAGTGGAAACTCCCCACAGCCTTTTAGAGCAGGTAAAATTGATAGAGTAATGGAGTAGGTCTCTTCAAGAGAAAATATTCCTAGCACTTTTGAAAGAACATGAGAAGTACCAAGTTTATTTCTACATTTAAAGAAAACAGTCTGTGAGTTAAGAAGCATGGACTACTATTCCCACAGATGTTCATGCTCATGTGCTTACAGATACAGTCAGTGTTCAGTGCTCATGTGACCAATGATGAAGGCATCAAAAAAACCCTCAAGCGATGTTGGGAAGAGAACCAATACGCTCTCTGTCCTCACACTGCCACTGCTGCTGCTTACCACTACTGGAAGCAAGCTGCTGTGTAAGCCTGTCTTTTATTTGAATTCATATAAGATTGGACACAGTTACTTGCAAAAATTGTAGATAAAATTAAAAATGGTTTTCTTAAATTATTTAGAATAATGAGATGGAAGTGGAATGTGAATGGGTGTTTAACCTCTGGGTGGCATTATTTCCAGTTTAGGTTTTAACTGTACCTTCTTCAAATCTTTGTTAGTGATATACAGTAAACAAGATTCAGTACATCTTTCTATGGCACCTAATTTTTCAGGGTTGATTCCTCACGACCATTGCTATGCTTTGCTACTGCATCTCCAATGAAATTCGGAGAAGCACTTACTGCGGCAGACCTACCACCTATTTCAACAGACCGCATTAGAAAGTATTTGCAATTGCCAACGCACTACACAGACATGGAACGGACAGATGACTGGGAGGCAATGCTGAGGCAAAAGATTGAGGAAATGACAGAAGCTTTTCATGCCCGTAACAAGCAGTAGCTGCTCTTGCCTGCTTATAGGGAAAGGAAGATGACAGTCGTTCTAAGGTTTGATAAGCATGGCACCTTCCTCCATGACAATTATTAGAACAAAAATCAAATGTGCCTCCCGATACCTTTATCTTGATTCTTTAATGCTTTGCTCCATAATGAACAGGGAATGCTGTCCCCTTTAAAAATAACATGGTAAACTTTTCCCTCATTCTTCACATGCTGCCTGTGCTATGCAGACAGTTACTCACTGTATTTTGGCATGATGAAACACAAATAACTTGTATTTTCAGATCCACAAACCATTTTGTTTAGAGTTATCTCCCTATGCATCTGCTATGGCTGTCAATAGATTGAAATCTCGGGAATGAGTTTATTTGGGACCAAATGATCCACATGTACAACTGTATATACATATACACATCCTAGCATGCTTATATACATTTGCATGTGCATGTGCACACCCCCACATACACTAACACAAATACACTCAAATCTTTTACATTGCGCTTGTAAAAGTTTTATATCCATATGTATGCACACAGCAGAAATACATATTCAGGAGACTGTTGGCAGTCATTCAGAATGACTGTGACTATGTATTTATATTTGCTTGCAAGATGACTTATCTGGACAATAGTAAAAAATGTCATGAATGCTGTGTGACGACACAGAAAGACATGTTCTGCAAAATTAAATCTAAATCTGTTCAAGATGTAATGGCTGAAGATATAAGGCTTGTTAGACATTGTATGCCAAACTGTATTTTCATGGGAATAATTTATTCAGAGCTGCCTACCATACCCAAGATAGGCATACTTTTTAATCCCTACATACAAGCATACGCCGAGTTTCTGAAAAATGCATAGAGAGGTCTCATCAGCATTTGTTTTTTTAGTGTTTGGTGTCAGTAGAATGATGATGCAGGCTTCTTGATTACTGATGATCCTAAACCCTGTTATGTTTTTATTTGCCATCATCATGTCATATTTTTAAAATAAAGTTTAATCTTTTAGTAAACTGTTATAAGTACAGCTTGAAGTGAGATAAGCAGTGTTGATAAAGAACTCTCATGTTTATGCAAATGGTAAAAAGTAAATGTCAGAACTGGATAGGATCCTCGACATCCTCAGTTCTTCACATTATGTGCAGACGCAGATTCTTTAATGGACTAACATCAAGATGTTCTGCAATAATGTAGTTATTGATAACATTTCAGCACTTTCATCTTCCACATGATCAGGCACTCTTTTGATTTCACTTTCCTGAGACTACTGTCATGTAAAGCCAAAAGCAGACAGCAGAATGGGTGGGATAAAGGCAAAATGGGTGGATGGGGATGAAGGTAGTGAAAAATTTCTTATTTATAGTTTACATTAATAAATCAAACTGTAGCTTGCAACCTATTGAGAAGTACATTATAGTGTTAAGGTTAAAAGTAACTTTTAAAATTCAGAACTTCGGTATTGTAAGATTTTAATGAAATTTTGCAAAATTGATCCGCAGAGTGGCTAATGCACCGAGTGTAGGCTTATAACATGCATGTGTGGATGTCAGCTGGAGATATTTTAGATGAAAAGATGCATTTCCAATGAAAGTGGCATTATCTGTGTATTGCATAACAGTATCACATGGTTGTGATTCCTTATATCATGGGTTTGGAAAAATAAACTACTTTGTATTATCTCGTATCTGGTTGTTGGAATTTTTGGGCTGTAGAATACTAAAACTGGCCCTGCTGAATACTATTCTGGCTCTTCAATGGTAGACAGATCTGTTAACTCCATGTTTTATTTGTTGAAGATGTAGTAGGTTCCATACCAATGTTGTAAAAGAGAAACCATGCTCCTGAAGATCACATTCTCTGAAATCTATTGCATATGCCACGATGATGATTACAAGAAGAAAGGAAATGATGTTGCTTCAACTCACATTTCAGGAGCTGTAAGAATCTTTCAACCATAGTTTGTGTACAACCAACTACCAATCTTGTGCAAACTGTGGTCATCAATAGCATTCTCTATAGCAGGTTAATGTGAAACAGTTCATCTGCTGCCAAATAACCATCACAGCAGCAAACACATGCATTTACATACCCATGCATTACGTCATAAAATGCAAAAAAAAAAAACTTTAACTGAATGTTTGCATCCTTGTTCACAAAACTTGGCCATGGATACCAGGAAAATTTGGCTATGCATGCCACCAAATTTGGCCATGTACATCACTAAATTTGGGCATGTATACCAGAAAATTCAGCATGTATACCACAAGACTTGGCCGTGTATCCCCATGTGGCAAAGTAGGATGCACGTTCATCTAGCGTTAAGAAAGGCCTTCAGGCTCTTCACAACTGCATGAACATTACCAGCTTTTCCGTGAAACACAGCCACTCTGGTGTTCAGTAAAGAATCCCTGTGCAACTTTTTTTTACTACTGTCCTTCCTCACATAAGTGGCGATTGTGTTTACACAGTTCTCATTTGTAGTTAAACACTATGCCACTGTATGAGCTGTCATTTGTTCACTTCATACACACTGTTCTTTTTCATTTTGATGATGCTTAATCTTTCTTTTCCTTTACTGCCTGCCGTTGCTGTCTAAACCACCTGATGGCTTTGATCATAGCTGTCACTAACGGAATTCCGACAGGTAGGAAGAGTGGAATGTAGATGGCAAATCTGAGACAAGCAGCAACAAAAATCATTGGTAAATGTCTTTAAAACTACACTGTGCACTACTACTGCATAAGCCGCCCATGATGATTACAAGAAGAAAGGAAACGAAATTGCACATCTCACGAACATTTTAGGATCTGTAAAAATCTTTCAAGAATTTAGTGTGTACTACTGACTGCAAATTAATATGAAAACCTCTCTACACCATGCCCTATCACTTCCACGTGCAGGAACTATGCTTAAAGCACAACTGCTGTATTCTCTTTAATTTTAGCACAACAAAATCTCTATGCAGCAACAAATCAAAGTTTGACACAAAGCAACTACTGAGACCCCCAAAAAGCTAATTTTTTTTTCTTCTTAAGCAGCTGAAGTAGGAGATAGGAAAGAAGGAGAGGATTAACTTTTCGGTGCCTTCTGAACATTACATCATGAAAAGCTGGATTTTTTTCTGAATTATGGGTTGTCAGTTCAGGGAAAGCACATAGCTTGAGCATAGTTTCTGAGAGCTAGTGGTGGAAATTGTCTGCTTTTATCTGTCACTTGCACCCTTGGTGACATTTACTGCATTATGACATTCCAAAGAAAGAGATCTTTACTTACTTTTGATCTTCAGGGAAATAGAGTAATTCCAAAAGTGATGGGTCAAAAAAGGCCTTTTCTGAAAGAGTTTCAGTATCAAATATTAGAGATTCTTATACTGACATAGTTAAAATGTCATCATCACACTACTCTGGGAAATTAACATAAAACAAATCAGCTGCTGGACATCATTATATTCTTCCCTTGCTCCTTATAAATTTCAAATGCTTCTTTCTATTCTTGTTTTGTGTTCTGAGGCATACCATGCATTCATTACAACTGAGTTTGCGGTATGACACCGATGTGTCAATAAAAAATATAGATTGTGCCTGTCTCTTGTCCATACACCCAAAGTGCTTTTCTTGGAAAAGTTGCTATCATTACCATTTTAGCACTAGTTTAACCACAACGTAAATTCTGGAGAGCTAAATGGCTTTCAGCAATTTATGTCTTGGTGAACTCTAACTTACTGTCGCTCTTATATTTTCTGTAATTCACACACACACACACACAGACACACACACACACAGAGGCTGGAGTAAAGGAATCGGCAGCCAAGTCAAATGAATGATACCAAGTATAAGCTAGCCTGTATTGTTACCTACCTGCAGCGGTGGCTGCCCTGCTTGAAGACAGGTAGGCCTCTTGTATGTGACCTGATGCTAATAGAGTTTCACTTTTCTTGATTTCGGCTACAGCCATCTCTACCTGTGGTCACATGAAATCATTACCTTCCTTGAACAAATTATAGAAGGCAAACAACTACAGCCCTTATGCTTTCAACATTTTAATTCAGCACTCACATTTGCAGAAACCCCAAACATGCCTTAAAAGAATTGGTAGTACAACAGATAATCAATATACAGTGTGTACTAAAAAGTGTATGAAAACTGAAGCTGAAATGGGGCAGCCTCTAGCAGCTGGCGTGTGGCACTTTGTAGGAAAGGTCATCCAATATCGTTTGGCCTAGCTATTAGAAACTCTTAGATTATACCATGTATGACATGCTGCATCAAAGTCTTATGCCTGGAACATCTTTTATTATCTCTCTCTCTCTCTCTCACACACACATATGCAAACACTCAGTGCAAGGAAACATCCTGGCTTATGACTGAAATTATTAACACATGATTTGAGAAAATATATATAGGCACAAAAACGGTCACATACAAGTCTGGGCCTCACGAACCAACCATAGATTACGTACTTTCCATGTGTGTTTACAATGGACAATTTGAAACAAACTGTGTGCACAAATTATGGACTTAAGTTTCCTTATAACTGGTGACACGAAAAAAAGATAATCCTGTGGATTTCCTTGGCTGTTTGAACAGCTGACTGCCAAGCAGTAATTGGTGTGGTGCTCTGGTTTGCATAAAATGTTTATATGGAGGGATAGCAGATGCTGTTAGTGCCAAGTGCTCATCGCCCAGTGGCGTTGATCATGACAACACTTTTGCGACCAAAGTGCAACATCTGTGTATTGACTATTTGTAGTACTATTTGACTCAGGCATCAGCAATCAAAACTGGATGTGACCTAGTTTGTGCAAATTCAGATAGTAGCATTAGATCTCCAACACTCAGTGCAGTGATCTGACATGGTGGATACAACAAACTGTTCTGCCTGCAGTGGTAGGTTGAATCTAGACAGTTTCATAATTGCAGCATGCATACATATATTTACAGTGGATATTATCTGCATTTTACTGAAAAATGCTGAAGTTATGGTTTCTATTAATATGCATGATGACACAACATTAAGAGGCAACTGCATGCAAGAATATATAAATGTTATGTGTGTATACTTGACAACATACTCTTACCCTGCCCCCCACCTCTCTCTCACATGCACACACACGTGCACAACTGTAAATCTTTAGGCCATAAGAGTAAGGGAGCCTCAGAATACTGTGACAGTAGAGACTGGAAGAGTGAATGTTTGGTATCCCTCTTTCCTTCTCTAAGCCAAAAAATGTTGTAATGAGAATTTTAAATGGAGACAGTCCAGTAAAAGAATAAATGTGTGACACTAATGTATGTGCCTCATACCTCCTGGCCAATGTCATCGTTTATAACGATGTTCCTTATTTCCCCTAACAGCTGGGCCAGAGACTTCAGAGAAGCTTTGGCTGTTGCTAGGTTCTTGATGCACTGGCAACGAAGCCATGCAGTTAGCTCCTGTATAACGGGTAGTTGGAGCAGTGGAGGTGGGGGAGAGAACATAAAGCAGTTCTTATTAAGGTCTATACAAATTCATATTTAACGGAACTGTTTTGCCATTTTTGAAAAAAAAGTGCAGATACAGAATAACTGTGTAATACATTATATTATAGACAAATTAAGAAATTTAAACAGTCAAAAACAATCTTGGCAAAAGTGCTTTAAATATTATTGTTTTAAAATGCAATTAAGTAGTGAAATGAAAAAAAAAGTTCTCACCCAGTCTCTAATGGCTTCTTTCCCCAGCTCCCCTGTGATTATATCTTTGCTACCAGTCTGAAAAATAATGATACGAACTTGAAAAAACTTCAGAACTTTCATCCCAATACATGCACGACCTCCCTAAGGTTAATACAAAAATGTACTTATATTTGTTCTTCTCATATGGCATTGTTATTTAACTTAGTGGATCTGTACACAAGTTTCAGTACTTTCCACTGAAACAGGTAAATGATCCTTCCTAGCATGTAAAGAAACCAGCAAATGATACACACAGATAACAATTCTCTGCAACTCACCTGGACTTCAATGTTGAGCAAAAGCCTAAGCTGAGTAAGAAAAATCTCCATCACTGGGTGCAAGTCAACATCCGCTGGATGTGGCAGTTTTGCATCAGACGGCAGCTCCACATTGTAGATCATAACTCCACCCCAGCCTGGGCTCAGAAAAGCATTGCTTGCCACTGGCTTTCCTTTAATACAAACAGTACTTAAGTTAATTCAGGCAGGTGTTTCAGGAAAGGAAAATGTGGAGAGGCAAGGCATAGTGCACTCTCACAATATTTAAGCAGGATGTTTTCTGCTGATATAGCTTCTTTATGTATGCATATAACAATAACATGTGCATGTATGTGTGTTGATGTCAACATGCATACCAGTGCAACACACACACACACTTGGTTAAAAATGTTGCATCTGCCATCAAGTGCAGATAACAATCCAAACCATATTTTACATTCACCTGCTGTGCTTACAGTTTTGAAATTATTACTTATTTGTTGAAGTAAGAAATTGCTTATTAATATTGTAAATCATAAAGGCAGAACAACATTTACCATCCTGGTCCACTATGAACAGAGGACTGTTGTCTCTGGTTGGGACATATACCACAAAGTTCAACGTCGGATTGTTTGAGGCATGGGAACCTGTTGCAGTAAAAGTCACAGAATCTACAATCATTGCATGGAATCAACAAGGAAGAAAACTTTACGTTTCACAATCCAGCTTGATGGAGTAAAATTTATATCAAGTGACAGAAGTTGTTAAGACATAATGATAATGAAGACTATGTGGTGTTGTGAAAAAAAATGCAGATAACATCTGAAGAACTAAATTGTGTGTACATCTATCATTGAAATTATGAATAAGGACAATGACAACAGTGATCAAGAGTATGACATCATGATGATAATAGTGCACTGCAATGAACCTCAAAAATTGTATTCAAGAAACCTCGTCACATGCTGCTATCATTAACATACCAAACTGATGGAAACTCACCCAACTTAGTTTCTAGTGGGTTTATCATAAGAGGCAGATCTTTTTCAGTGTAGAAGTAACTTCCATTATCGCCTCTGTGTGGCCTTGTCACCAGTCCAAGATAGTGCAAGATCTGAAAGATATAAAAGTGTAAAAGTTACCATGCAAAGGCATGAACTTGCAAGGGCATTTATTTCATTTTACATGCAGCTGTCACGTCAATCTAACTTTAAAAAATAACATAAAATATAAAATTTATTTGGCAACACTAAAAGACATTTCCACACATGAGGAGAAACAAATAACCTGATGCTGAGAATGATTTTAAAAAAAATACCAATCTGGCAAAAGGTTGTTCTATGTGGCATTTTATTAATGTGTTATAATTTCTTAATGCTAGCTAATGATTTCTAAAGATTAATCATATGTGACCTTTGAACTTCTGAATGGCAGACATATTCTCATCATTGAACGTAAGAAAATTGCAATGTAACGCTATTAAAAGCTAAAAAGCTATGAAAGTGAATGCTACATGTGCAAATATTTCCCTTTTACCTGTGATGTAATATGAATTGTTGTGAAGTTTGACATCTTTTCAAGGAATGGATCCATATATGCTGAAAAATAAACCCTTATAGGTTGGTAAAGTCCACAAAAATTATTTATAATCACAATATTTTAGATATGTTGGTGTAGCCATTTCCTTGCCCTAGAAATCTACATGCCATTATTAAATAAACTTTGAAAACTTGTCTTTAACAAAACTACCACTAAATAACAGATGGACCAGAAGAAATGCAAAAGAAAAATTAATAAGAACTGATTTTCCATGGTGTCATAAACAGTATCCTTCTAGCAGTAAAAGACATGTCCACAAAACTACGATCTGTTTTCCAAAGCTGCTAGTGCTACATGTAGTGGCAGTCACTGACCACAGCGTGCTGTTTGGCATTCTACTTCATACCATGGACTCCTTCCTGAATGTTCCAGTCTACGTCCAAAAAGTCTGGTTGAGGGTTGACCAGTGTAAATGTAACATCATATCCGGAGTGTGAATGCACCCACCTCATGCTGTCTTTGTCTGGCTGGAAATACACATTAATCAATACTGGCTTTTCTTTCATGACATTACAAAAGTCACAGTTGGACACTTGCTTTGCTTTTTTACTGTAATGGTGCAAATGTATGTGCGCACACGAGTGGGCTTGCATGTGTGTGTGCGCGCGCGTGCTCATGCATGTGCATATTCATGTGTGTGTACAAATATGCATGTGAGACCTGCGAAACAAAAATTTGCATGTGCATATGCAGAGTGCATGTGTGTGTGTTCATGCATGTGTATATTCATGTGTGTACGAATATGCATGTGTGTGTGAGACCTGTGAAATAAAAATTTGCAGGTGCACATGCAGTGTGCATGAGAACAGTGGGACTCGCAATTGATCAAATGTACAAGCCTCTATTCAAAGAACTGAGAATGTTTATTAGCAACCATATCCACACAGGTGCACATTCCAATATATACATCTGCACATAATTGAACAAATGATTCTGCGCACATGTACATCTGCGTAGGTGAATGTGCATTGGCCCCTTCTCCCATCCATGCATGCACACACCTACACCTACACCCACACCCTTACCCATCCACACACACACACAAGCAGGCAGGCATGCACATTACCTTTTGCGACCTATGCTCTTGGGCAGCCTTCACACTTTTCTCTATGGTTCCCTCTCTCACTAAAACATCCTTGACTACTCTTGCCACCTGCTGAGCTACATCATCCAGATCTGAAAATATTCCAAAACTTAAATTTTCAAAACTTTTGTCATGTTACGTAAAAGCACAGAAATCAGATTTATAAATAAAAACGGCACTATACAGTGTTAGAAAGTTTTGTGTGTCAAAAGACTTTACCAACTTTCTGTCAAGTTAAGTTCCATTGTAAGTTAAAAAAAAAAAAGCAGCAGGAGGCGAAGTTAAAACTGGGCTGTTTAATCATCAGCCATAGTCACAATGCTTCAATGTAACTGATGGTGCCTCTTTTGTTTCCTTTGTTTTGTGGGGAAGTGAGGAAGAGGGAAGGGAGCAGAGCAATGAAGTAAAACACCAAAATAGACCAAAATATTGTTTTAGCTCAAAGCATATCAGCAACACAATGTTAACATTTGGTCTCAAAAACAGCACCTCACCTAAGCTCAATCTGATGACCCGAAGACTTCCAGCAAGTATTTCCCTCAATAACAGAAAGTAGAACTCACCAGTGAAGCCACCAATCCCCACTGTGCCATGAAGACCAACAACTGGTTTGCTGGCTGCCAGCAGTGATCCCTCTGGAAGCAACAGCACTGTGTACCTGCCTTTCTCCACTTTGCTGGGATTCCAAAAAGCAGCATCTAGGTCTGTTGAAGAAAAATGGAAATGCACAATTTTTCTGCACTTCTCTGCATGATTTGCATGATTCTACAAAAGATCACTATTCTGATCAATAGCTGAACACAAAATAATAATACTTAGAATATTTATTTAAGTAATTCAAGGGACATGCATACACAAAACAACACCTTATATGCTTATACTAGTACACATAAACTACCCCTGAGTGGATGCATACATGACAGGATGAAAGGGTTTATGGCAGAGAAAAAAGATATCTTGCTTAGAATAGGTTCAAGTAAAGGCAAGACAGCTCTGTAGTGCACAAGCTCAACTAAAGGTTATTATTATGTTTTTTCTGCACCTAGCTCTGCACACCCCCACCCTCTCAACCCAGTCTCCATCTTGTTACATTTTTGGAGTTGCATCTTTGCTAGTAACTCAAGCAACAGCAATGAGTACAATGTCTATGGTAAATTACATATTTCCAATTTCAAAGGAAGTTTAAAAAACCCCAGCAATTTGCAGGGGCCTAGCATATAGTACAGGTGTATTATAACTATAATATTATGGTGCCCCAAAGTAGATGCCATTATTCTTACACTTTCTTCTGAAACCTGTAAACCTATAACGGAACAAAATGAAACTATACAGTTGTTACATAACACAGAAATAAGCAGTAAGATTTATAATACAAAAAAGAATGTTGTGGCAAACCTTTGAATGTCTCACTCTTATGCATTACTGTCTTTTCATCAAGTGTACCATCACGCACTTCTACTTGATAATTTGGCTGCACTGAAGACTGTTCTTCTTTTACTAGAAATATAATAAAAAGGTGTGATTTACTACAGTACAGTCCACTTAACAGGAGTTTTATGGGATAAAAAAACTTCATCGATTCTTCTTTTAATTACATCAAACTTAACAGAAGCATGCCAGTAAATGATTTCTTGTACATGTATAATCAGGGCTTGGTTACCAGAACTGCACTGCACTTTAAGTAGAAAACAGATGGTGAGCAGTCCTATAGAGATCTTTACAGACCTTAAAACAAGCAATTTTTGACACTAACAATGATGAATCACACTAGGAAACTAATGGTATGCATCAAATGAACATTAAATAATGTAGTCACCTACCCAGGGCACCTTGAAGTTTCACACCAAGCTCAGGGATGCTTTTGGATTGGATGCCGTCTAAAGAAATCACCTCTACGTGTACAGAATACAGGATCTAGAACATGAGATATACCTTTATTTTGACACTAACAATGAAATCACCTCTACATGTACAGAATACAGGATCTAGAACATGAGATATACCTTTGACACTAACAATGATGAATCAGACTAGGGAACCAATGGTACGGATCAAATAAACATTAAATAATGCAATCACCTATTACTTTGAACGAAGAGTGATAAATTAGTTATGAAAAAATATCAGTGTATTTATAAAGGAGGAAGCTGATGGAAGCATACAGACCCAATGCTATAATAAAGAAGACGTGTAGAAAATAAATCCTCAATAGATTTTGTCAAGATGATCAGAAAAATCTGCACAGCACTTTGCAACCACCACTTTCTTGGAAAAGTCTAAGCTGGCTTTCCTTTGGTATCAGCTGCACAACACCACACATATTTCTATGCACACTATGGTCACAGACACTCAAACAAGTTACCTTGCTCTGTGACAGCTCACTGATGTCTGAGTATGGCAAGTGGACTCTATAAATCTCAGTTGTCTTCCACCAAAGTGGGAAGCCTACAATCAGACATACTAGGCCCACTCCTACAGCAGCAATGTTTGTTCTCAGTTTCTCTGTAATCAAACTCTTGTCTTAGTTGCATGGTTATGTTAAATTTGTAACATGAACACACACACACACACACACACACACTCCATGCTAGTGCTTCATGTTATGAATTCACCATTTTTGAAATAAGGATCAAGCCATTATGCATATTCAAGTCAGTGCAGTAAGAAGCAAACCACATTTGCATTTATTCACTCCTCTAAAATGAACAAACCAGTTTGACCACAGGAAATGTCAATTCTTGTGATGGGATCACTAAGAATGCATGCAGTCAAAAGTCAACCCAGTTCCAGTGGATTAGTCAATGTGTTGGACAAGTTAAAATTTGGATGAGTAGACTGGCTGGCCTTTCTTGCAGGGTGCAACAGAGAATGCAGTAATAATAATAGCTATGTCTACTGAACCAGCTAAACCCAATGAAAAAAGAAACAGGACCATGGTGCAGGAAATAAAAGACAGACAAAAAGAGAGGAGGAAGGTGCAAGTGGGAAAAACAAGTCTTTAGATTTGGCTTGAACCCTGACAGCTCAGACAAAATCTTGAAGAAAATTAAAGGTCTGTGCCATACTGTGGGGGCAACTGACTTGAATGAACAAACTCCAATGTTTTTTTTTTTATGGGCACAGCGGTAAATTGAGGCAAGGGAAGCAAATATCCAGAAGCTGAATGATGGAAGTTCCTATCTGTGGTTTTAACGTTTTTCTTTATTTCAGTGTTTTGTGCACGAAGCGCGCACCTTATCACGTTGTGCTCTCGCGCGTTATAAATCACCAAATTCGATTTAATTTAGCGATCTTCTTTACAAGCAAACATGAGATATCAGCTCTGCATTTAAATTTATATAGGGTATCAGGTTGCGAAAACCCCTACTGCAAATTGACAAGAGCACAACGAAATGAACATAAACATGCTAATATTGATAGGTCTTAAATAGAATTGTCTTGTTCATTCAATACAATGGTCGCATGTGGAGTCATTTCAGTGAGCTATGTACGACTCGATATACCACTGAGTGCTGTGCACGAATCACATCGGCGGGTTGGCGGAAGAGTCAATTAAGGTAGTGTTGCGGAACTCGTGGGGAATTTAACCTAGGGGGCGACTTGAACATTGAACGGGTCGACTAGTAATCCAAGAAAGGAAACTAGAGTTTCAATGCTGATCACCTTTTGCGTCTAATGTTTCTAGCTCCATTGTGATTGTTGACATTAGTTGTCGGCATTGGGCATTCGGCGGAAGTGGCTGACCGACAAGGGAAGCTATTCCCATAACCAAAGGCAAACTTGGGTGAGGAGGCTCGTACAGTCACGAAACAGCCATGGTTGAAGGTCTAAATAAAATTTTTTAAAGGTGGATGTCATATCATAAATATCTGATGCAAAATATACCCAAAATGTTTACTTTTGTACGTTTATTCAGAAGATATGTGTCAGAATGTTATCGTCTGCTCGTCTTTCACTTCCATTTCGAAACACCGCACAGCCACAATTCGACCGTTATAATATAGGACGTATTCTAAAATAAAATTTCATATCAAAATGCACTTTAATAAATATTTGATGCATAATATGCCCGAAATGTACAGGCTGGTACAGAAATTTTGAGGATATTTGTGTGAAATGTCATCGTGGGCTCGTCTGCCCTGAATCACCCCCATTTCAAAACACCCCCACCGCACAAACACTGAAACAGCCATAGTTTAAGGTCCAAATAAAAAATTTTAAAAGGTAGATGTAATACCAAAATGCATTTTTATAAGTATTTAATGCATAATATACCAGAAATTTTCTGTAAAATAGTATAACAAACTAACCTTGCAATTCACTATTGATCAATAAGTAGAGCCCAACACTCAAAACATTTAACTAAATTTTTTTCTTTTATCTATATGTATAATGCTAAAAATGTTCATGTCTGCAAGTTTTTAAATGCATTTCTCTTCCAGCCAAAATAAAAGTAATTAAAAATCAAAAGAAAGTGCCATACACAGATTTTTATTTTTGTAAAACACTTCAAAACTACCATTAACAAAATTTTTAAATGTTGCTTTAAGAAATATGAAGAATTGTTCATTTGATTGTCCATTGGAAATCCATGAGGAGTAAATTAAACAGCAGAGGTTCCAACCTCCAACTTGAGTTCAGTTGATTCTGATGGTAACTGGTAAGTCAGCATTGTTAGATAACTATCAGCACTTCCCATAACGTTTACCAAATGATCACAAAAGTAGGAGGGAAAAGGGCAGAGCAGACGTGAAAACATGCTACAGAATCCACACTTCCCAGAATGACTGCTTTGTGCTTGTTCAAGGTGTCACTGCCTCTCATCCTCCTTTCTTTTCCTTCCACCTCCATGCAGATGTAGACAGTCGGAACGAGACACAATGTAGGGATTTATCGGTTGGGATATTCTTTTTATCGCAGCGGGTAGGTCTCTGGTGGTCATTTCAACAAATTAAGAGACCCACAACATAGATGACATCAAGCTAAAAACTCTGGAACATGCTATCCTTCACTCTTATCCCACCGAGACGCTAGGTTTATATGTCATCAGAGCAAAATCCGTGGAGTCTGAGGAACTGCGAGTAAGGTATGGTGTGTAAGGTGGAGGGTGGGTGAGACGAGTGAAAATCCAGGTATGCATGTGAATCTGTTGGCTTGCAGTGGATGGTGGTTGCTAGCTGGCAATCTTGCAGGGAAGGAAAGTGACTGAAGTGCTCGAGATAGAGTAGGTGTATTCGATGGAGCGGTGGAAGTGCTGTACAGTAACTGCAAGCTAGAGACTCTGACAGGAGGATGGCAATCAATCCATCATCTATAGCATCTGTACAATTCAGGTGTGGGGCTGGTGTAGTTGTTGTGGGTATTATTTATGTTCAAGCCATCCCAAGAAAAGTGTAGCTGGGCCCCATCTTGGTTCCCAAGTATGCCACAGATCTGGAGGAAAATGTGGGCGTTGAACTCAAAGGTGTTGTGTTTGAGGACCAGCTCCGCTAGCCTATTCAGTGTTGGGTGGGGGAGGGTATCGCTGCTTTTGTTAAGGAAAAAAGGAAAGAACATTCAGACCATCTGTATGGGGTATGGAGGTGTATAGACCTGTCATGTCTGGGGTGAAGATTAACATGGGTGTGAAAGTGAAGGAGGAATTGCACCAGTGGGGAGCGGCTGTATGATGGGTTGAAGTATCATGTCCAAATACTGAGAGATGTTTTCCATGGGACTGCTACAGGTGGAAACAATGATGCAGAGTTACAGAGTGGTTTAAGGAAAGGAAAACCTATAAAACCAAGAATAGTTCCCATATTATGGCAGAAGGAAACATTCATCAGAGCTATGCAGAAACCCACAAGTTTGAGT
>SMGT01012336.1:462389-474104 GCA_004794575.1 Lanistes nyassanus
CCAGCAGCACAATAGGTTTGTGCATAGAGTTAGTGGACTTTGGTCTGCAGACATCAGGTCTGCAGAAAAAGTTCTGGCTGAGTTGGGACATCAGCTATAGATTAGTTTGACAGATTTGTTTAGGCTGGTCGTGTTTATCAAGTCTTGGTGCTTGCTTGTTTGTGTGACTAAGATAGGTAGTGCGTCTCTTTAAAAGGTGCTTGTCGTGGTCTGTGGACAGCCATGCTGCACATATTATAGTCCATAGCGTAGAGTAGGGACCATGCTGGACATGATGTTCACTTTGTGTTCAGTGTTTGCCCGTTTTGTAGTGTCTGTGTGTGTGTCAAAAAAAAAGAGACCTGCATAAAGATCTTCTTAATATGTTTGCTCCACCGGGGAACATAGGGCCTCAATGACACTCCTCCAGTGGACTCGGTTCGTGGCGGTCTTCTTTTGCTGTGCCCATGTCCAACCGGCTGCCTTCATTCCATCCTCCGTGCACCTCCTCCATGTCTGTCTTGGCCGGCCAACTTTTCTTTTCTCTTGTGGGTTCCAATCAAGGGCTTGCCTTGTGATGTTAACAGAGCTCTTTCTGAGGGTGTGGCCTATCCAGCCCCACTTTCTTCTTCTAACTTCTCGGTCGATGGGGAACTGTTTTGATCTCTTCCATAGGCTGATGTTGGAAATTTTCTCTGGCCATCTTATGTGCAGGATGTTTCGGAGGCAGCGGTTGATGAAGGTTTGGAGCTTACTTGTGGTTGTCATGGTCAGTCTCCAGGTTTCCGAACCATAAAGCAAGACTGCTTTCACGTTGGTGTTAAAAATATGGATTTTGGTTTGTTGTGAAAGGGCTGTGGAGTTCCAGATGGGACGTAAGGTGTTGAAGGCATGCCTGGCTTTTTCGATGCAGCTCCTGATGTCCTCATCTGCTCCTCCATCCTTGCTTACTACGCTGCCCAGGTAGACAAACTTGTCCACGTCCTTGATGTCAACTCCTTTAAGCTGTATTTGGTCTTGCTGCTGATTGTTAATCCTCATGGTTTCTGTTTTATTAGTGTTGATCTTGAGGCAGTTTTTGCTGCTTCCTCTGACATATGTGTGAGTTTCTGCTGTGCATCTTGTTGTCTGTGCGACAGGAGGCTGACGTCATCTGCAAAGTCTAGGTCCTCCAGGATTTTAGTGAGTGACCAGCGGATTCCTGTGTTGGCATTTTGTGTAGAGCTCTTCATAATCCAGTCTACTACCAGCAGGAAGATGGCTGGTGACAAAATGCAGCCCTGTCTCACCCCCATCCGCACTTCAAAAGGATCTGTCATTTTTCCTTTATGCACAACCTGGCATGTGGAGTTGTTATAAAGTTGTTTGGTAATGGAGATGAACTTTGGTGGTATCCCATAATGTGCCATAAGTTTCCAGACAACCTCTCTATCTACATTGTCAAAGGCCTTCTCAAAGTCTACAAAGATTGTGTAAAGTGGAGACTGCCATTCCAGTGACTGTTCTATGATGACGCGCAATGTTGCAATGTGGTCCGTGCAAGATTTGTCCTGCCTGAAGCCTGCTTGCTCATCTCGCAGTCGTTTGTCTAGAGCCTCCCTCAGTCTCAGCAGCATGATTCATGTGAGTACCTTGCTAGGTACAGATAGGAGCATGATGCCTCGTCAATTGTTGCAGTTGGAGAGATCGCCTTTCTTGGGAAGTTTCACCAGATGCCCTTTCCTTCACTCTTTTGGCACGCTTTCCTGCTCCCAGACTTTCTGAAGCAGAGGGTACAGCATATTCATGGTTGCTATGACATCCGCTTTTAGGGCTTCAGGTGGGATACCATCTGGACCTGCTGCTTTCCCAGCCTTGATTTCTTTTACTGCTGTGATGATCTCAACTCTGCTGGGTGGGTTGGTGTTGATGTCCAAAAGGCTGTCTGCTGGTGGGATGAGTGGAGGCTGCTCTGGAGGTGGCCTGTTGAGGACTTCTGCAAAGTGCTCGACCCATCTCGTTTGTTCTTAGCCTTCGTTGGTGATGGTGCAGCCTTCCTTGTCCTTTGTTGCACATGATGGCTGTGTGTTCTTGCCTGCGAGAGTTCTGGTGATCTCATACAATCGCTTCATGTCCCGTTTCCCAGCTGCTGTTTCTGCCTCCTCTGTAAGGTCATGGATGAATTTCTTCTTGTCCGCTCTACATCTCTTTTTCACCATCCGATTTGTCTCCCAGTATTGTGCTTGGAGATCCATCTTCTCCTGATGATTTTGACAGTTATTCATCTTCTGTTGAGTTTTTTCTTTCAGTCACAAGATCCCATGTGCCCGGGGTCAACCATTCCTTGTGCACATTGTATTTGAATGCTGGCCTCTGTGCCTGGTCCCTGTGCCCTCAGCTTCAGCCTCAGTGTCGCCTGCACTAGGTGGTGGTCTGATGCAGCATCCGCCCCTCGCTTCACCCTGACTTCTAGTAGACTCCTCCTCCACTTTCGACCAATGGTGATGTGGTCGATCTGGTTCTCTGTCTTTCCATCAGGGGAGGTCCAGGTCTTCTTGTGGATGTTCTTGTGCGGGTAGATGGTGCCTCCAATGACAAGCTCGTTGAAAGCACAGAAGTCCGTGAAGAGTTCTCCATTTTCATTTTTCTCTCCCACTCCATGTTTGCCCATGATTAGTTCTTTTTCGGTGTTGTCCTTCCCAACTTTGGCATTTAGGTCTCCCGTGACGATTTTTAAGTCCCTTCTATGTATCTTATCAATAGCTGCCTGCAATGCACTGTAAAACTCTTCTTTCTCTTCTTCTTTTGCAGTGTTAGTAGGTGCATAACACTGAATGACGGTAACGTTTCTTCCTTTGGACTTAAATCTAGCTGACAGGATTCTCTCTGAGATTGGCTCCCACTCCATCAATGCCTTGGCTGCCTCTGCTGTCATAAGCAGTCCAACTCCATACATGTGCTTTTCTTGTGGGCCAGAGTAGATGATGGTTTCTCCACTTGCCAGTCGTTGTTGTCCTTTTCCTGTCCATCGTGTTTCACATAATCCATGTATGGTGATGTTGTAGCGGTCCATCTCCTTGGTCACTTGTGCTGTTTTACCGCTTTCATAGAGGGTGCCGACGTTCCATGTTCTGATCTTTGTTTTGGTCTTGGCTGACAGAAGATTTATCGGCGCACTGGCTTCCCTAAGGCTTTCACCAGCTCGCATCATAAGCTCTGCTGGAGAGAAATCATCGCCAGGCAAATTGCTTTCTGGTTTTGTCGTTGTGGTTTCTGTAACAAGTTCTTATTTTTTTATGGGAATGGGTCGTTGGCCCATATCCCAACCCCCAATCTGGAGGACCAGGGACTGCGCTTCATCTGGTCTCTATCCTTCGACCTGTCTGGCTTGGGTGGCCCTACCAAGAGCATGAAGCTTCAGCCAGCATAGCTCTCAGGGTTATTGAGACACTCAAGCCTGCCCACCATGCCAAGGTGGCAGTCCATGGGAGAGCTGCAACAAGATGCAGCACTAAAATTACCAAGACCTGTGTTTGGATGGAGTCAATGACTTTGGGCAAGCAGTGATGGACATACCAGTCAGAGGTGAGTCTACCTTTTTCCTCAAGAGGCACAATGACAACGTCTGAGGACTTCCAGAATGGCCCTTGTACATATGCACTGTAAGTGGACCTGTAGATATCTGGTTTGCTTAGGAATGCTAAGCAGTACCTTTTTAGGTTTAGAGCATGCTGCAGTGTTCCAGGTCTTTAGAAAAAGATATTAATAGATCCCGAGACTAATGTCAGATGTTAATGATGACTCCTAGTGAATAACTCCAAGGGCATCCTTACGGGCTTCCATGTGGAATAATTTGTCGAGTTGTGGACAAATGAAAATAGTTGTTAAATAAGAAATTGAGCCGGACAGTGTCAGTAAGTCCCCAATTAATAATAAAGTTTTTAACTGAGAATGACTAGAACGTTTTCCCCAAACCGATTCAGTTTCACTGTTGTTGAGGTTCTCTCCAGCTTCAGTTTGTATCACATAAACAAAGAACAAAATAAGTCTGGTGATCATCCACCTCACCATTTAGCCTTTTTAAAAGCCATAATAGCAATCATTTTAGCCTGGAGCAAAGATTTGCAGGCTGGTATCTTGCAGTCATAAGATTGATGCCATGTATATTTAGCTGCTGACTAGTCAGAAGGGTTGCATATGCAAAGACAGTCTGCTTATGTTTGCAGTTTTAATTTGCAGAAATTATGAAACTGAAGTTTTAAAGAAATAGTGTTTGTTTATGTCTGCAGTTTGTGCAACAAACATATGCTCTTTATAAGTAAAATGTCAATGTTACTTGTTCATACATTTTTTTCTCTTCCTGTAATATGATTTTGGGCATCAGGGGTAATTTGTATGTATAACAGTGTGTACTACTGCATGACAACCTGCCCATTTCGCATCATGTGTTTGTATGTCTGACCAAAAGAGACCTGGACACAAGACCTGAGGGCATCCCACCTGACCTGGACAGCAACCAAGCCGACCACCAGAGACTGAGAAGATGGAGGACAACAGCAGATGTCTGATGCTCCATGAGGGTAATGAGGCAAGACAATGACAAGATGCGCCTTTTTTAACAGCTTTTTTGTAGGGAAGGACATGCTTCCCAGAAAGGTGCTGTATGAGGAAGTGGTTGGTTATGTTTGGAGTTTGATATGCAAGTCATAATGTGCATCAAAAATATCCTCTTCATAATTGAAATGTCAATATTACTTCTTCATACATTTTTTCTCTTCCTGTAATATGATTTTGGCCATCAGGGGTATTTTGTCTATCTCTGTGTACTGAAGTATGACAACCTGGCCACTTTGCATCATGTGTTTGTATGTCTGACCAAAAGAGACCTGGATGCAGGATCCGAGGGCTTCTCACCTGACCTGGGAGGCAGCCAAGCCGACCACCAGAGAGGGAAGATGGAGGAGGAAATGCTTCCCAGAAAAAGGTGCAGTCTGAAAAAGTAGAGTGCACATGTTCTTTGTAAAATGCTAATCTTATAGGACTTCCTGTATCTGCAACCATGTCTTTGAACAGTTGAACTGTAAACAATTGCATAAAATAACCGCTAGGTGCTTATGAAACTTGAAAGGATTAAAAGGACCCATAGAGAAATTTTGAACAGTTTCCAGCATTTGTGGAACTTTGCCTCAGAATTCTGTAGCGCAGCTCTTTCCATTGACTCGCTGAGAGTTTGAAAACAGCATCTTGTTAAGTAGTAACCAAACAAAAAATCATGTTAGTCAGATCTATAATCAATGTCCATCAGTCTGGTGACATTTTATTTGTAAGCAGAGCAGCACATTGTCAACAGTGGAATACTTGTTCATACATATATATTCAAAATCAGTTTGCACTCTGGACATGCATGTGTACCCTGTGATGATGTTTGTCTTGTCTGTATGTGTAGGAGGAAGCCTTGACAGGAATGCACAGCCACAGGATCCACTGTTCTCTGCTTTCCAGAAAAGGTGATTTGTTGTCAATCGTCACGGCTTTATTTGTCATGGCTTCATTTGCCATGGTTTCATTTGTCATGGCTATGTTGTCATTGTTTGCAGTTGTCCAGCCCTGATCTCTCCCATTTTCATCCAGAATTTG
Organism: Lanistes nyassanus; assembly: GCA_004794575.1. NCBI lineage: Eukaryota > Metazoa > Mollusca > Gastropoda > Architaenioglossa > Ampullariidae > Lanistes > Lanistes nyassanus. The sequence goes on from SMGT01012336.1 coordinate 467,985, forward strand.
AGTATAATGTTTTTGTTTTGTGGCAGAAGAGGCATAACATATCTAGAGAAGAAAACATGCTGCTTTAAATAGTCCACTGTTTTTTCTGGTTTTTAGGGGACAGCCTGGACAGAATCTGCACCCACAGGATCCATTAAGAATGGTTTACAGGGGAGAGGTATTTTACAGCCAGCATGACTGCCACATTTATCATGCCTATGCATTCCTCATTCCAGCTGTTTGCCCATTTCATCCGTTCTGACAACTTACCATCCACTGATCTAGCTTTGGGCATAGAAATAAGTATAGAAATAAGTTGGTTTCCCTCGTTTACAAATTGGTGTGAAACATATTTGAGGCAGGACATCAGAAGTAGTAATTGTTGGGATTGGTAAATTTTTTTGGATCTTGTTGCTTGCTTGTTTTGAGTGAGTAGAAATACAGTTTGCACCAGAAAATGTTACATGTATTTGTACTTAAGTGAAACATCAGATTGTGTCCATATCTGTTTCTTCTCTTCCTATGTTGTGTGATTTGGGATGCACCATACCTCCATCTGCATCAGATGAGGAGTACTGATGTAGGACAACCTGCCCACTTTGTGTCAGGTGTTTGTACACACCTGGATGCAGGAGCTGAGGGCTTCTCACCTGACCTGGGAGGCAGCCAAGCCGACCGCCAAAGACAGAATGTGGACAACAGCAGATGTGATGCTCCATAAGGGCTAATGAGGCAAGAAAATGATGGGATGCACATTTTCTTTTAATAGAAAATGTTATTTTGGGTGTGCTTCCCAGAAAAATGGGGTACAGTCTTAAAAGCAGAGTGCACAGCACTCTTCGTCTTACAAGATTTCCTGCACTTGCCACTATAACTTAACTGGTATGCAACAGCTGACCATCACAGTGCATAAAATAATTTTGACTTGATAACTAATTGCATTATCCACGAGTGAACCCCTTCTAAAATGAATGCAGTTTGCAGAATTGAAGGATCTTTATCCTCAAAATCACATGTTGCATTACATCCATCAACTGTTGATTTAGGCTTTCAGAGCTCACATCCAGACGTGCAGAAATGTAGGCAGACCAGAAGATCTAAGGTCTACAGAAAAGAATTCTCTGTAAGTTCCAATAATCCTTTGTAGGTTTTCAGAGTTGTTTGTGCTTGTCAGTTCTGTAATGCCTGTGTACAATGACACTGTATATTTTTAGGTTTATTGAGCTACAAGAGGGATGTCCTGGGCAATATGTCTACTTTGTCATGTGTCTGTATGTTTGCCCAAACAGACCAGGAAGTGCAGCTTGATGCAGGAGCTGAGGGCATCCTACCTATTGTGGAGGCACCCAGGAAGACTGAAGAAGGGGGTTACCCCCTTCATGGAAGCCCTACACTGAGGAGGAACAAGGCAAGATAATGACACTGTAAAATCATTTTCAAAAGAATGGTGTGTTTTGTGCGTGCAGTCTGGGAAAAAGTTGTACCTTGTCCCACTATCTTACTGTCTTATTGGATTTGCAGTCATATCCCCAAGTCACCATCAACCAGCCGGCTTCAACAGGCCAGGTGTGTAGATAAATCTTGGACCTGGCCACCAGGTGTGCTTTCCATAAGCTGACAGGAGGAAAAGGTGTCAGCTGTCAACCTGTGTGTGCAGATCTTTGCCTTCTGAATCCTGTGATACTCTGCCCTTCAGCCTGCAAATGGTTCCAGAACAGCATCCTACAAAATAGTGCATGGTAGAGAACTACTATTATCAGCATGCTATAGTACTACTATTACTGTATTAATACACTATGAGCATGGTACAGTACTACTATTAATATGAGCATGGTACAGTACTACTATTAATATGAGCATGGTGCAGTACTACTATTAATATGAGCATGGTACAGTACTAATATTAATAGTATGATCATGCTACAGTACTATTAATATGAGCATGGTACACAATTACTATTAATATGATCATGTTACAGTACTATTAATATGAGCATGGTACACAATTACTATTAATATGATCATGTTACAGTACTATTAATATGAGCATGGTACACAATTACTATTAATATGAGCATAGTACACAATTAATATTAATATGATCATGTTACAGTACTATTAATATGAGCATGTTACAGTACTATTAATATGAGGATGGTACGCAATTACTATTAATATGATCATGTTACAGTACTATTAATATGAGCATGGTACACAATTACTATTAATATGAGCATGGTACACAATTACTATTAATATGAGCATAGTACACAATTACTATTAATATGATCATGTTACAGTACTATTAATATGAGCATGGTACACAATTACTATTAATAGGATCATGTTACAGTACTATTAATATGAGCATGGTACACAATTACTATTAATATGAGCATAGTACACAATTACTATTAATATGATCATGTTACAGATCTATTAATATGAGCATGGTACACAATTACTATTAATATGAGCATAGTACACAACTACTATTAATATGATCATGCTACAGATCTATTAATATGAGCATGGTACAGTACTACCATTAATAATATAAGCATAGTACAGTACTGCTATTAATATGAGCATGGTACAGTACTCCCAGTAATAACATGAGCATGGTACAGTACTACTATTAATAATATAAGCATAGTACAGCACCACTATTAATATGAGTAGGGTACAGCACTATTATTATTATTATGAGCATGGTATAGTACTACTATTATTTAATTACTACTATTAAATGAGCATGCTGAAACCAAGAGAAATATGGTTTTCCCACTTTCACATGGTGAATTTGCTGTTTGTGATGACCTTGATGTTTTTGGTATGTGGGACTTTTTGCATGTGCAGGAAGCGGCCTTGATGGGAATGCACAACCACAGCACACTGCTTGGAGGATGAGGTGATTTCCACCATAAATCATAACTGCAACATTGATTATTGCCATGTTGTCATCATCGCCATGTTGTCCTCATTTCCATTTGTTTCCCCAACCCTTACCTGCCCACCCCTCACCCCATCCTTGTCTGCATAATTGTTAGCTTCTTTTGTTGTGAACATACTTCTAGATCAGGAAAAACACCATCACATCCTCCAGTTTATTTAGTGTTTACCTGGAGATGAATAACGTACTTTTAGAGTATGAAACACACCATCATATCTTAAGCTTATATGTAGTGTTTACCTGTTTTGTGTGGCAGGTTTGAACCAAGGGCAAACAGCGATCTCTCTCTTCTCTAAGATGACATCACCCTGGAGAGACCCCATACACATCCCCTCTTCCCAAGATAGTCTTTAGAGAAAGTGCTGGACTTCCTTAAGGGGCTAGAGCAGTTCCCACTGAAACAGCTGACATGAAAGACAGTGTTTTTCCGGGCGCTAGCCATGGCAGGGCACGTCCGTGACCTACATGAACTGTCAATAAATGCAGCTTTCGTCCGGTGGGACGAGGATGGAGTATTCTAATAGTTAAGGCATCTAGAAGGATTGATCCGCACATTAGTGATGCATCCTCTTGAGCTATATCGCTGAGGATTAATGGCCTCCTAATGCTGGTGAAAAGGGTTTAATCCATAACAGTGGTGATACTGGCCCTTGTTGAACAAAATGGACCAAAAAATCATGGCTACTTAGCACCGGTGGAAAGAGGAGTGGTGTTTTATCTGTATCATAGTGATACATTTTCTTGTTAGGCAAAATGGGGCAGAAGTTGTTACCTCCTAGCACTAATAGAATGAGGTGTTTTATCCATAGAGTATTGATGTATTCTCTTATTAAGCAAAATGGTCTGAGAACTTGTGGCCAGCAAGCACTGGTGAACAGATATGTTATCCACACAATATTGCAACATTCCCTTGTTAACAAAATAAGCAGAGAAATCATGGATGCCTAGCATTGTGGAATGGGGTGTTTTATCCATAAAGTAGTAATATTTTGTATTGTTGAGCAAAGTGGGCCAAGAATTCATGTCTCCTATCAGTGGTGGGGTTTCATTCCTACTGAAATGATAAATTCTCTTGTTGAGAAAAATAGGCAAATCATGGCTGACTCGCTGGTTGGCAGACATGTTTCATTCATACAGTGGTGATACATTCTGTTATTGAGCAAATTTAGCCGAGAAATCGTGGTCACCTAGATCTGGTGGAAAGAGGTGCATGTGTATCCATAAAATGGTGATACATTGTCTTGTTGAGCTAAATGGACCAAGAAATCCTGGTTGCCTATCATGGAGAACAGCATACATGTCAATTGTCATGGATTCTTCATAATTGTTACACGTTTTAGCTGTGCATTTGCCATTATGGCATAGCACCAATCTGCTATGGGAAATGTAAACTGTACGGATTGCGTGATGCGATATGTAGGTGGGAAACGTCTTTTTATTATTTTCTTGTCAGTGGATGAATGGCGCAGTTATGAGACTGAAGGAATTACTTTGTGTTTTCTGGCATTTCTGCGGGAATCTTTTTTCGCCCAGTTTTGGTTTGTTGGCTGATGACTGACACAGTGAAGCCTGAGGGAACAAGTTTGCGCAGTCTTGTCTGCAGGTGTTAAACATTTATTATGGTTTTCAGTTGATGGATTGTGCAGTCGAGTTAATAATTCAGTTGAGGAACCCAATTTTGGAACTTCCTGATCCTTGGTCATGTCTCCTTTGCTGTTACATTTTAATGCTGTGTGTTGGGTTTTAGAGGTTACTTGTTGCAGTACACTACATGTACATGAGGTCAAAAAAAGCATTTGATATACGTACGACAGAGAAGGTTCATTTCCACAATATTGATAATTTATGTTGTTAATTGTGGCTGTCTGTCAATGGTAGACAGATGGGTTTTATCTGGTTCAGCAAAATTTGCAGAGAAATCATAGCTAGCTGCCTAATGCAAGTGGATAAAGTTGTTTTATCAATACATTCTATTGTTAAATAAAATAGACCTAAAATTTGTGGTCGTCTGTGACTGGTGGACAGAGCGGTTTCATTCCTACAATGTTGATAAGCAGTTAATATTGTTAAGCAAAATAACCTGAGAAATCATTGCTGCCTGTCACTAGTGGACAGAGGGGTTTTATTCATACAGTGAAGATTTATTGTCTTGTTGTGCAAAACAGGCCAGAAATAGTGGCCTTCTAGCACTGGTGCAAAGAGAAATTTGAAATGTACATTGTGTTAAGCAAACTGGGACAAAAAGCATGGCTGACCACTGATGCTGGACAGAGGGATTTTATCTATAGAGTGGTGGTGCATTTTCTGTTGTTAAACAAAATGAGCCCAGTAATTGGAACGGCCATAGCACTGGCAGAAAGGTGTTTTATGCATACAGTGTAGATGCATTTTCTTGTTGAGTAAAATGGGTCAAGAAATTGTGGCCGTCTACCGCTGGTTGAGTGAGATGCTTTATTCACAAAGTAGTGATAAATTCTCTTGATGAAGAAAGTGGGCCAAGAAATCATGGCCTAGCACTGGCGGAAAGAGGGCTGAAAATGTTGCTAAAAGCCTATTTCCACTAGCCCTAGGCAGCCACATTGTGTCGATACTTTCATTTGTTATGCAAAATGGGCTGAAAAATCATGGCTGCCTAGCACTGGTAAACAGAGTTTGAGTAAAGTGGGCCAAGAAATTGTTGCTGCTAAGCATGGGTGGAATAAGGTGTATTGTCCGTGCTGTGACAATATATTCTGTTGCTGAGAAAAATGGTGCAAGGAACTGTGGGCGCCAACCTCTGGACACACCCCTATGGTGGTGATACATTCTTTTGTTAAGGAAAATGGCCTGAGAAATTGTAGCCACCTAGCACTAGTGGGCAGGTGTTACATCTGTAAAGTATTCATACTTTTTTTGTTGTTGTTCAGCAAAGTGGGCCTGGTGAAATGAGGTGTTTTATCCATACAGCATTGATACATTCTCATGTTGAGCAAAATGGGGCAAAGGTCGTGGCAACTTAGCGATAATGGAATGAGCGGTGATACATTGCCTTATTAAGCAGAATGGGGCATAGATCATAGCCACCTAGTATTGGTGGAAAGAGATGTTTTATCCATACGTTATTGACACATTCTCTTGTTGAGCAAAAAGGGCAAGCAATCATGGCCACCTAGTATTGGTGGAAAGAGATGTTTTATCCGTACGTTATT
>SMGT01012336.1:476235-499137 GCA_004794575.1 Lanistes nyassanus
GGGGGGGGGGGGGGGGGGGCCTTAGTCTAGAGCAGGTGTCAGGCTGGCCAGGTGTGGGTTAGTTGGACGGGGGAAATCACGAGGAAGCCGCTGACGCGTAGTATCGACCACCAGGGGCTTTGATGTAGTTGAGAGGTGTAAACTGCCAGGATGGGGTGGGGGTAGCTATGTCCACTCCAGGTGTCCACTTAGAGACCTGCTCTTGTAGCTGACACGGGGTGTGACCTGCTGTCTCTGTCCTGACTAGATGATGTATGTAACCGTCTTGACCACGTGTATGTGAATGCAAGTGTATGAGCGAAAGTTTAGAATAAAAGGACTGGTTTAGACAGTCAAATCATCTTTAGCCCAACCTCCTGAGAGATCATCTTTAGCTAACTGTCTAGGAGAGCATCTGAAGCCAAATCTCCAGTGAGAGCATCTTTAGCCGAGTCTCCGGGGAGAAGATCTCTTGCCAAATCTGCCCGCGAAAGACCGGCTCATCTGTTGGCAAAATCTTCTACTGGAGATCTGCCGTGAGGAGACGTACGTGTCTTGCGGCACAAGTCTGCTGAAGGCTGAAAGGTTCAGTCTTGCCGGAGAGGTAACGCGTCTTCTACTGGACATGTGGGAAGTCTAGTATCAGCGGCACGTATCTGGAGTAGACCATTGCCTAGCGCAAGGTAGGGGGCCTACTCTTCGGGGGAAAATTGTTGTGTTCTTCCACCACTGACCCCTGCAGTAGCCACACCACTGACGCCTGCGGTAGCCTGCCCAAGTACTTGAGCGACCGTCAGCCGTGACGCGATCGCCTGTAATCGCCCGAAGCGCGGGCTACGGATAGGAAGTAATTCTACCCGCGAGCCTTTTGATCTTGGCGGAACAGCGGTCCATCGGGGCACACCCTGTAGTCATTAGAAGACAGGCCTAGCCAGCTGATAGAATAACACAAATCCTTAAACAAACAAGAACAAATGAGGACAGAGCGCTATAAAATCGTCAAATGACAACCCCAACAAAGTACTGGCAGCGCTAGACACAACCGTATGCTGACGTATGCAATCACGTCCTGAAAATTGACGCGCACCTTATAAATATTCTCTAAGATTTTTACTCGCTAGTCGCATCGGCTGGTATTGGTGTGGAGGCTGAGGAGTCAAAACCAAAACATGTTACTTTTCTTGAAACGACTATTAACTCGCTGTTTTTCCCGCTGCCCCCTCCCCCACTCCTCCATTGCCCAACATTATCAATAGTAGTTTTTTCGCAAAATCTTCCTTATTCTTACATCCTCGGAGGCTATTCAAAAAAGGAGAAAACCTGCAAAGGGCACATGACAATCTGTCGTAGGACCACAAGGAAAGTGTCACGGAAACATTTCACTGTACAAAGTAATATTTAATGATCTCGAACACTCACCCACTCATAAAACGAAAATACGCACGAACATGTACTTTCTTCTTTTCTATATCCCTACCTCCCTCCCGTGCACATCTACACACTCACTTTTCAGGAATACACGCGCATACACACACCACACGCAAGTGCATAATTTGTTTTAACGTACTGTACTGAGTAGTATTTTAACAAAGTTTGGTAATTTTGTCAATATAATTTTGTTTTTAGTAGAGAACAGCTTTTGAAATATACAGGCAGTAGAGCGTCATAAACAACCTATGTGACAATGTCATTTTGTGCTCAGCCGCAAACCAAGTGCTCATGAGTATTTGCACGCGACCGTCTTGCCAGAAGCAATATGGTGAAGCAAACAGGGTTGTTCATGCACACGTTCAAAAGCAAAAGCTTATAGTGCACACACTCACGTGCATGTACAAACTCATACAGACTTGGAAGAAAGATTAAACTATTGAGGTGATGTATGAGGGTTAAACTAGTAATTGTTCATTGGTTAGACAGGAGTACGAGGACTGTGTACCCATATTGGTGTACCTAGCATCAAAATGTGGAAACTGAAATGTATTTTTTAAAAATCAAGACGCACGTGTGCCAGTGTTGTGTTACATGCATCAGAATGGGTTTTGCCATACAGCAAATGTAATAAATAAGTGCTGACGAAAGAATATGTCACACATTTAAATCTCGATTGCAAATCACGAATCTTGTAATTTGGTAGTGGTGCACTGAAACGCACTTATTTGTCTATGCATCCTTTTGTCCTAAATCCTAAAACTCCATTGTTTAACACGCACGCACGCACGCACAATATTTTATCACATAGCTAATGATAACCGATTAAAATCTGTGTAAAATAAATACAAAGCTCAAAACAAGGATGGATCTGCAAAAGACACCAAAAGGCCTGCATTTTCTGTCTATGCGTTCAAGTGATATCTGTTGTTAACAAGGTAGAAGACTTTTCTTCACGAAGTGGGATGCCCATTGCTGATGAGATTGTACAAACAACTTTGTAGCTTTCTCACTCTGATGTTAACCAGTCTACTATAGTATTCTTAACAAAATCTGCACCATCCTAAATGTATTCCTAAATTTAAAAAAAACAAAACTTAAAGGATCCCCCAAATAAGAAAATAAAGGAAAAGAGAAATCACGATTACATGAAGGAGCAAAATATTGATTTCTCTTTCACTCACTTCGAATCCATTTGGCTCGAGCAGATACCTTAATTAGTGTTTAGTAGTTTCTCTGTAGCAAGAATAATATATATAATTAAAGCCCAGCTCGTTGCTCATTATCGACATGTAATATAGACGGTCAAAGTATGGCCTTTGCCTTCAAGTAAACCACCCCAAAACCTACAAAGCTATTCCACTGCCCGCATGCGAACAATGGCATAGACTACAGAGTAAGTCAGGTGTAGTGTTTTGCTTTAGTAGCGGATGACGTGTGGCTGTCTCCCTTGCTACAATAACGTTGGCCATGCTACAGTAACGTTGATTTATTTATCGGATGGAGAACTAGTTTGTATCTAGCTTGGAAACATAATTGCACTATCAGGTAAGACTTATGCGGACTGTACCCTGCATACCATCCATCAAAGGAATGAAAAGAGGAATAAAAAAAGAAAAGAACGGAAACAAAGAATGAAAGGAAGAAAAAAGAAAAGAAGAAAAGAAAGTGCGGATGAAAGGAAAGAAAGGAAGAAAGGAAGGAGAGAAAGAAAGAACAAACAAATAAGCAAGCAAACAAAAGAACAAACGAACGAAAGAAATAAAAAAATTCCTCATCTGCAAGCACGCGAACACGTACTTATACAGACTCACACATATGACTATACACAGATGGTAAGAGACAAACATTTTATTATCAACACTTGTGGTATTGTGTATGTCCATCTAAAGAAGAGGAGGGATTTTGGAGCATGTCAGTCAGAGTTTACACCATCGTCTTAGAGCTTACGAAATGTAATTTCTAACCCCTTGTTCACCGTTTCCTAGACAGGACACAAAAACGTTTGTTCTTTTTACAGACGGAGACCGGATTGGTATCGCTTGGTGACACCCTTGTAGAAGATATTTCCTGATCGGGAGAGACTTCTGTGGACTGTCCTCTGCACCTGTCCTCCCATCTCTGTAAATGTTTCTCCATCCGGGCACCTGCATCTGGGGGCAGTCCTGACATTCTTCTCGCTGAAGGACGTCTTAGTTGGCTCCCGTTATGTCTGGGGTCTGCATCTGGTACTGTGGTATGCTAGGAATTGAGAAGGGATTGGAGACCACGACGCACTGCTTTCTACAACGACATTTCTTCGCCTTCCACCCTCCATACCCGTAAAAGCTGCTTCGCTTGCATCTGGTAAACTTCGTTATCTCGACTCATCAAACCTTGACCTTGAATGTGGCCTTGATAGCTCGAGTCTTCATCGAGTGTCGCATTCTGTTGGGCCCAAAGGTGAGGAGAGGCGCTGCTGTGAGAGGCTTGCAGGTAATTATTGTTCTCTTGACTTATCAAATGTTTACCTTGAAGAAGTTCTTGATAGTCCAAGCCTGGGTCGACTGTGTGATGCTCCCGGCCCCAAAACACACGAGAGGGACAGCACTGAGACGTTTCCGCTTGGTTCACGTGATTGGAACTCCACTTGCTGCTCCAGTCTTCGTACTCAAGATCCAGCTCGTCCGAGTACTCCTGAAGCTGTTTTTTTAAGCTGCAAGCTTAGAATGTGGGCATTTTCCCATCCGCTGTCAAGATCCTCTGCGGACCCCAAACTTTGTCATAAAGACAGCACTGCTGGCCGTCGCAGCCGACAGTTTCCGAAGTTTTCTGCAGCGCTCGCAGGTCCGTATCCTTCTTGTCGCTGCCTGAGTGTGAGTGAGAACTGTTTTTGTTTCAGATACTGTAATCAAAGTGTGCCAGTGGAGTTTATAGTGCCAATGTCTGATGACATCTGTCGCATCTCTTCAACGTCGTTATCATCATAGAAGTATTCACGGGCCAACTTCTGGATGATTTTATGGGTCGCTTCCTCTAGCAGTCGCTCGTTGCTGTGTGTGGTAGCCCTGAGCTCGGAACCAGTAGATGCACTGGAAATGAGATCGTTCTGTTGCCAAGAATTGGTTGTACTCCACGTCATCTCCTTTAGAACAGAGAAGGTCTCAGATTGCCAGGAGCTCTGATTCGGCTGGTGGAGACCAGAGAAAGGCGTTTCGGAATATCCAAGATTCTGAATGCGGAGCGAAGCCAGAGAAGTGAGTGCTGGACTGGCATTTTGCCTCTTGGAGAGTAAAGGAAGTTGTGTTACATCGCAATGACCCTGTGGTCCATGTCGACGTGTCGAGACCAGAGGAATGAGTGGTGGACTGGCAGGATTCTCTGCTCCATTTGGATTCGAGAGCAGAGGAAGATGTGTTACATTGCAAAGATGTTGTGTTTCATGTTTGCTTTCGGAGACCAGAGGACAGAGTGGTGGATTGCGAAGACTCTTCGTTGCAGGTGGGTGGGTGGGTGGGATGTGGGTGAAACGGGACAGCGATTCTCGTAGTCTTATTTCACTAGTAAAATCTCTTTCTCTGTCTCTCTCCCTCGTGAGAAGTCAAGCAATGTCACAACGCTTCCTGAATGGTTGCACAGGCTGCCTCTATTTGCAAATTGCTTATTAGTTTGAAACATGCAATATTACATTAAAGGCTGCCAGCAAACAATTGTACCCTGACCTTACACTAACACCAATCCATGAAATCGTTCCTGGCATTACAGTCTGCATAATGATACCGCTGCTGGTTACTGAGTGTTGCATAATCATTAAGACCAAACACCACTCAGACCTTTATTCTTCAAGTTTTACAGTTTGTTGCAGTAACAGAGTTTTAGAAACGTATTATTTTACTTTATTTTTGTAGCCTAATGCACACACGTATAGTTCACATCACAGTCGCGTAATACCTGCGGGAAGTCTAATTTCTGTTGGTTATGCAGGGTTGACAAGGAGCAATGCATATATCGGTGTCGACCAAGGAAGGACCGGTGTTATGTCTTGTTTACAGGATTGCTACACTCTGATTGTGTAAGGTGCCAAAGAAAGAAAAGAAAAAAAAAACAAAATTGCGAAAGAAACAAGGTGCAAAAGAATGGAAGTGCGAAAAAAAGTTTTGAGACAGTTTTAATCTCCGAGTGTGGGTGCGTGCGTCCGTGCGTGTGTGCGTGTGCACGCGTGCGCGCGCGGTGGAGTGAAAACGGTAGTCCGTGTCAGTGTTTGAAGGTGGGATGGGTGGGATGTTCGCGGGTGCTTGTTTTTGCGCATGCTTGTACGCGTGTATATTTTCATATGCGTCAGTGGGTGTGCGCATAAAACAACAACAACAACAAAAAATTCAGTTTTTGCAGGCCAATATGAACACGAGAGGTTGCTAAAAATAGTTGGGGTGTAGACATCTCTACAGTGATTAAACAGATAAATTACAGTTACAGTTCCACTGTTTAAATGTTTAATTTCTAGTCTTAAGACACTCGCATATATACATGGCTACTTTGAAACCATGTAGATTAAGACACAGCAGTTTCACCACACAATCAGAAGGGTGGCGGTGGTAAACGCCAGGTATGAACGCCAGGTATGAACACCAGGTATGAACCGCCTGCGTAAAAATAATTATCTGGGGTAAACTAGTAAATATGACATAAATCTTTAGTGCACTGTCTATTACATTGCTTGCAACGAAGATCGTCGAGGGTTTGAGAGAAAGGGAAAATAGCATTCAAAGGTAACTGATGACATCAAAGACATATTGCACAGGGAAGTTCAAATGATTTTAGTTGGTCTACATAGCCTGCCAGTACGAGTTCTGGGTGAAACACAGAATTAACCCAAGAATCATCTCATTGTGATATTTAAAAATAAGTGTTGTCGATTGTACTCATCCTGCCGAGCAAAGATAAGAGCTTTTCGAGCTGCTTGGGGTGGATTCTACTGGAACTTTTTGAACTTCATGTGAGTCAGCGCCATTACTGCGGTAGCCATGCGTGACCAAACTGTCCGTGAGTGAGCTGCTCAGTGGCCGTTGTGTTATTGTTTCTTGTTGAATTTATACTACAGTGTGGCGATGTTGAAGCTAGTCCACCTGCCCCCTCCCCGACAAGAAACAGTTTTGTCATACTCTTCACAACACTCAACGGACGCTCGACCATGGCATCGGTGAACACAGGGTGAACAGGCATTACGTCAGTGTTGAAGTCTATGGATCGAAAGATGTCTGCAGTTGACAACAAGACTGACTGCATGCACGCATACAATAACAGACGGACAGAGTGCAAGAGCGGATGAACCAAATGGAAAGAAGTGCACTTGGTGAGGTGGCGAAGGATAACAGTGTACTAAAACAGAAACAAGCTACTGGAGGATAAGGTGTCGAGATGGAGCGGAGTAGCAGAAAGAATAATGTGATTTTTCGCAACATTCCCCAGTCCCAGGGTACTAAAGGAACATGGAATGACTTTGAGAAAGTGGTCTGCGGTGTGGTAAAGGACAGAATTGGACCTAAAGAAGACGTGAAAATGCGTGTGCGCATCTGGGTGCATGCGTGTCTGTGTGTGTGTGTTTGTGCGTGTTGGTTTATAATAATAAATGTGTACCAAGCGTGGAAAAATTTGAGATACACCAGTAACAGGAGCAGGGACGGACACACACACCCTCGTGACATTATTCACCATACACGAAACCTTGTCGATTTAGCCATCAGCGCTTGCAGTACACGAAAAATGACCTTCCTTGATGACACACCTCTGTCTTTGAGCGGTAACCAACACTCGATTCGCCCAGTCTGAATCGACTTGACTTTTGAGCTAGACGGCTCAGTGATTGTGGACCATTAGACACATTCAGTATGTCTGCAGGACAGGGGTCATAACTTAAATCTATGACGGAGAAATGTACTTGTCCAAATACCTGAACAAAAAAATCTCAGGTCTTCAGATCAATGCTGAACTGTCTAATGTTTTCCTCGAATAACTTTCGCTGTGTATAATAAGAATTAACTGTCTCGTAGAGCGTTGTGTAAGTGGTGGTAATATCCGGAATATGATTTTAGGAAATATAGCAATCACGCTGACAGTATGTATGTTTCCCCGTTAGATAAAAGCATGGCGCAGTTCCGATGCGGGCCGCTCGTCTGCGCGAAGTTTTCCAACACCATTGGGCGGAAATAGAGCATGCTCTAAAACATAAAACAGGACGCAAACAGGCTGATGGGTATGTCACAGGCAAACAGGAAAAACAGCCTGTTCTGGAATTGTTTTGATCAAAAACGTATATACATATCCTTTAAAATTTTAGTGTAAGAGTAAATGTTTATCGAGGAACTGGATTCTAACATATTTTTGCATTGCGCTTTTCTACTAAAAGCGCTACATGGTATCGCTATAGACAAGGACATTGGCTTGAAGTCTGTCCATACTGATCATCTCGACCTTCGATGGGATGCGACATGTTCAGCTCTTGCTGGGATGCCAAATAATTTTTGAGTGCTTTCCATTCTTTGATATTATCAAAGCAGCTTTGCCTTCCTCTCCTCCTTCCGCCTTACGGTGTGGCTTGTAAGATATGGTCTTAGCAAGTGATTTATGACGTGTTGTGTGGTCGAACTACGCCAAGTTCCTTTTCTAACTGATGGCGAGGAGATCGGGGACCAGTCACACAGTCTATTGCGCACATAGACGTCTGGTTTGTGTTCAATCCAGGGGATTGTGAGACGTCTGAGGAAGCATTTTTTTCCTCAAAGGCTTCTATTCTTCTAGTCTAGCTCAGCTCTAAATGTCCAGCATTCACAGCTAATGTTTTCCATAAAATGCATTGAAACTGCCAACATTATAAGCTTTTCTTCGCCTGCTTCCGTATCGGTGAAATCTGCCAGTACACATAGACAGACGATTAGGGACAGTTAAGGGAAGACACTAAGAAGGCAGACAGACGTGTTTACAAGTCAGGTCTCGACCTGTACATGCATAAGCAAGCCGAAGCCCGCACTTAATTCTAAACCCTAACCCCACTCCTTCCCCTAGTCCCAGCCTTACCCTAACCCCACCCTGAACAAGACCACCTCGGTGGTCTAAGGGTTAAGAAGACCGCTCCCCCCACCCCCAACACATGCACACACGCTCGATCGCCCACACAGGTGTACAAAGATATTAACATCTCTCTCTCTCACACACATTTTAATCTCTCACTCACTGACATACGTGGTAGCGGGCCACGCACATGTATGTACATGCCAAGACTGTACATGTTAAAGTGGTCTGTATACATCACTCTTGCTTACAATTTTTTTTATCTGTCACACATCCACATGGGCGTGAATAGATGCAGGCAAACACTCACTCATACAGGCGTGGATGCACGCACGCAAGCACACAGGATTCCAGACTTTCCATACGCTGTCCATATGCTGTCCGTGTGTTGCTTCTATTCAGTTATTATCTGTTTGTGTTTGCCGATGAAGGGGCAATACCCCGAAACGTTGACTGTTTTTGTCAATTTTAGCTTGGCTTAGTTCCTTTCTTGTTACCTTGTTTTTATTTTCAACCAGCAATCAGATGTTTCTTTTCACGTTTGATACAAAAATATGTAATCATCCTACCTCTCTCCCTCTTCATACCTATATATGTATATATTTTTATGTATTTCTTTCTCATTCACGCACATGAACAGGCGCACGCAATACAACGATTAGCGAAGATCGCTCACTCATAAATGTTGGCCAATCACAATGCGTAGGCCAATGTAACCTGACCTATGACCTTCCAGACTTGTTTTAAAATATACGGTAAGTGACACAGTGCCAGTATAGAGTGACGAAGCAGCAGAGTCGTGTGTAATAAGTAGTAATACCTGTCAGAGAGCTACAGATACGGCGCTAGCCTAACGGTTCGCTTAACGGTGCGGGTCCGTCACTGGGAGCGGATCGAACGATCGCACTTGCAAACGGGTAGATTGACTGCTACGAGTAATGCCATGAACGGGTAGGCTTTTATTTCTTTTCGACAGCATTCTTATTTTACAAGTACCTCAAATCTGAGATCAAGGAAGTTATTTCGTCTCCTTGTAGTCACACTGAGTAATCCAAACAAAATAATGTGTATGATTAAAGTTACAGCCACCTTGTAGCTTACAAAGTTTTCCCACAAATGATGTGAGTGGCTGTAAACTGCAATGTCTGGATTTTTTGGGGTAAAAATTGCTTTAAATACTGTTTTACGCTATTAAGCTAAAATTGCTTAATGCCTTTTTTCTCCCATATTTCTTTATAGGAAAAGATCTTTCTTCCTAATGTTTGTTTTCTGCCAATTTGAAACATGTATCAACATTAATAACAGGTCACAAGTATAAATGATTTTTTAATTTTAATTTTTATTAATTTTAAATGTACTTTAATTATGACTAATTCTTGCTGATTTTTAATTTTTAATTTTTGTCATCTAATTGCACTGTTATAGATAATATACATTTGAAAGGGCTTAAGCTAGCACCAGGCAAGCAATAATCCAATACATATGCAGACTGTAAGACTTTACTTGCCCTGCTGTTCCCAAACAAAACCAAAGCCGTATTGTACACGACAGTTTCTCATTGCTAAACAGCGAAAATAAGGCTGGTGAGCATATCTCTCATTCCTTTAAGCCACGATGGCATTCAAAGTTGTCTGCGAAGTCAACACCAATTCGAACTCTTGCTTTTACCTCCCTGTACATACTTCCAATTGATCTAAGTAATTTACCTTAATAGTGTGTAATAAACGGAAACATTTCATTAAAAGTTTGTCGAAGTTAGGTATGGCGATCATGTGAAGCTATGATGAGATTATTGGTCCAGACAGCGCCTAGAACATGGATCACCTTCCAAAAGTCTGTGGCGTTGTCCTTTTTACCACCAAGGAGCCTTCCGAATGATTTGCAGATCACGCGAAATCCTTGAATTAAACGCACGCAGGCACGCACGCACGCAGGGACGCACGCACGCACAGACACACTCACACACACGCACGCACGCGTGCGCGCGCACACAAACAATCACACACAGACACACTCACACACACACCCAGTCACACACGCACAAACCACACGAGTGTGGACTAATCATTATTTTCAGGTGACTGTTGTACCCGTAGTATATGAATCAATAATCCGGGCTGCATATTGCTTAAAGAATCTTGACAGATATTCATTTTACGTTCACCAGGAAGAAATCTTTGTCCCAGCTAATTTGGTGACACGTTCATGACCAGGAAGTGAATTTTGTCTTTGAGATTAGCATTATACAGAGGTAAGTGATCACAAGAAACACGACTTTACATTTGTCTGAGTTTTTTTTTTAAACACACCAACTATAAACTGTGTCAAGAAATCCGCAATCGTTTGTTTGGAAAGCTAACAAAAGGATATTATATCCCAGCATCACACTGAAATTCTTTGTAAACAGTAAATCTATTGCTGTTTAATAAGTGGTCTTATCGTGTCTTTCTGGAACAGTCGACCACTCGATCCTTGCATCATAAAAAGGATCATTCGACATTTTCCATCCCTTGTCTCTCCCAGACAAAAACTGAGCCATTTCTATGAAAGCGAAAGGTTAGATTGTAGTTAGATGAAGCCGATACAAGATGCATCTAGTCCCCGCAATCATAAACAATGGGAAATAAACAGTTTTAGTATGGATAATGAGAAGTGATCGGTCTCAGCATAGTGAATGTCACTGGACTTGCTCTGTGACAATAACCTTTAATAACTTTTTAGTAGACCCCCCCCCAAAAAAAAACCCCTACAGTGTCTGATTTTTGTTAATTCAGAGATCCAAGAATATATATATATAGTGTAACAGGGTCGAGGGGTAGCGGGTCCTGTTACTTTCTTAATTGTGGAAATGGGTCTATCATCCCTCCACTCTGGACACAGCAACACAAGACGTCCTCACAGCTACATGTAAACTTTTATTTCTCTCCCACCTCACTGTGAGGGTACAGCAACTAAAGACTACATCCTTCCTCGAGTGACTACCTCGAAGCGCTCTATCTGAATGATTTCTCTCTGAACTGGTCGCGTCTACTCTTAATCTCGCTCTCGTTACCCACGCTCCTCGCACATTGTTGCTGACCTTTCGCCCTCGCCTACCGCTGAGATGCTGGGTCCCCCCTTGTTCTAGAGCGACCCTGACCCCCCCTATGTCTCTAAGTGGCCCTACCCTTCACTGGGGAAGCCTGGTCGCACCTAGATTACGTCAAAGGGTTACGGTGTCCTCGGACAGTGAGTCCTTGGCCCTTCCCTGCACAGATACCCTTTGTTTCCCACTCTTGAGTAACAGACGACCAGTAAGGTGCATGATGCTACTATCCACGCCGTGCCGACTAACAGGGAGTTCAGGGGCCGGTCGGGTGGACGCCAGGGCGTTACGTAACCACCACCCGGCTACATCAGCATTGTCATTGGAGGTCAGTATGGCTCTGTAACCCTCGAGGAGTGTCGATCATCAGCAGATGCATCATCTGTATCATCAGCAGGCCAGAGCTAAAAATCCCCCGTTAGATCAGTTAATAACTTGACCTCACCCCACTGTTCGGCGTTGTATCAACAGCGTCTTCATGTATAATTAGTGATGAGATAAGAGGGCTTCGCACCTCTCCGAGGTGTGTGGCTGGTGGAGAAATCACACACCCCCTAGTTACTTGTATTTCGTGCACAAGTCGAATACGCTGTACGCAGCTGGGAATGATAAAGATCTGCCGTGCTGCGAGATGTAACCCCAATGACTTGATGCAACTGAATGGCTCATAAATGGCAATGAACCATTTTTACATAATATATTTTGAAGTTGTGTGAACTTGCGCACAACAAAAGCTCGTGAATAACGCTACTTTTATTAAAAGTTGGTTTTCCTCAGGTTACAGAGCACGACGTCCGTTCGAAGTCTGGAAAGTGTTAACTGCAGCAAATATGGTAGCTACCGGCAGCTGGCACATGACTTTCTTGTCAGTGATCTTGCTAAGTTCCTACATGTGTTGTGCTGGTTTTAATGTCGACATCGACTCTGCGGTTGTTCATTACGGAACAGAAAAGAAAACAAAGTTTGGATACAGAGCTGAGTTTCTTAAAGACGAAACGACGTCCGCTACTAGGTAACATTTTGTGAATTTTTTTATCTTAAAATCTTTCAGGGCAGCTGAGAGTAAATTCCTGAAAGACTACATAGAAACTATAGAAACCAAAGACAGGGGTAATGGCGGTGGGTGGGGGGTGAGGTGCAGGAACAGGGCAGAGAGGAAGGGAAAGGAGCGTGAGAGGGAACGATGGGAGAAGAAGAGAGCAAGAGAGTATTTTCTTTGTTCCTGTTTTATCATTTGACCGTCTCGCTCGGAACTGTCCGTCATCAAGAGTCATAGCAACAAGTGACAGAAATGGGGGAAACAAACAGCTAATCAATGAAATCAAAGCGTACATAAAGGTACCGGATAATAATTCCCAGTTTTTGTTGACTTTGGTATTTCAGTAACGACAGTAGACCTCCACAACATGTATGTGAAGATGTGGCCGTATATTTTATCATGTACAGTGCACGTAGAGAAGCGAAAGTATGACTGATGCATGCACCGACATTTCAGCATGCACGGAACATTCAGGATCTGCGAAATAGTTATTGCTATCATGAATTTAAAAAACCCTATCAAATGGTATTACGTTTTCTGTGCATTTCGCTTTGCATGCTTTGCAGGCTGCTCGTGTCGGCCCCGTATTGGAACGTTAGGACCCCGCAAACGTCTGGAACATACTTCCTGTGTAATCCATTGACCAGAAACTCATGCAAGAAAAAGACGACCACACCGCCAGACAGTATTTTGTGTAAGGAATTACGTCTGCGTATGGAGGATATACCTGTAGGCGTTTTCATCTATCTTAGTCTTTCTTAGGTGACGAAACAGAAATGTGTCACAGACACAGGAACATCATGCTCTCGCAGTCCCCCTTCTCTCTCTCTCTCTCTTACACACACTGGAAAGCACGCACGTAGGCATGTACGCACATAGACACACACACGCACGCACGCACGATACAAAAACTGCACGGATGTGAGATGGCAGAACCTGTCGGCATAGCGTGTATGTACTTCTTGTGGGTATGTGGGTGAGGATATCGCCGTATTCGGTAGCCAATGACTTTGTTATTCTTTCTCTCTGGCTCCGCGTCCTTACCCGCTATCTCTTTGTCTGTCCAACCCTCACAATAATATATTTTCATACACAGACCATTTTATTTATAATGTATCTTGCAGATAAACGGTTTAATGAAGATTTTGGAGTGAAACATGAAATGTTCGGGGTTTCAATGACTGTGGTGAACAGTTCTACTGCTTTGGTGAGTGTTTATCGGAAATGTAAAAGCCCGAACAGCAAGCACGGACGTGCAGGGAAGAAAGAAGTTGAAAGAAAGAAAAAGCAGGAAGGCCACCCGGTTCGCATCTACTGAATAGGCGATACCGCATTCATTTCGGCCAAATAGGGGGTAGGACATGCGGTCGTGCAGGGTGCTGCCTGTATCACTTACTGAATAGCAGGCAGGCAGGCCACGTCATGATCCCAAGCTTAATCTCACCCCTAACCCCTATCCCCACAACGAACAAAGAAAAATTTCGCAACTGAGATTCGAACACCTAATTTTCAGTTCCTAAAAGCAGTGCTGTAACCATTCAGCTACAGAGCACTTCGCCAGAAACTCTTCATTCTAACCATAAGCACCCGGTTCGCATCTACTGAATAAGTATGCGTCCACCACTGTTAAATGCAAAAGACGCTGTTGATGTTCTTGCTGTAGATGTGTGGACCGCTCTGGAGGGATATGGAATCAAGTACTGGGCGCAGTACAGACCACTTTACAGTTGGACGATGTCAGCTGATCCCTCCAGGGAATGCTACCCTGTCACCACTGAAAGTTCCCGCCTGCTACATTAATGAAACTTTGGTGAATGGTGGTAGTTTTCTAGGCTTTGTGAATGGCTTAGCTCTATTCGGCTTCTCAACATCATGGGACAAGGTAAAACAATTTCATTTTTAAAATTTAGACATATTGTAAAGGCCAGTCTGAGTGTAATATCTTTTCATTTTATGCTTTACAACTGAAAAACTAGCCACTAAGCAGCGTACAGAAAGTTTATCGCGGGCTCACATGCCATGGCGAATTGCCCGAGGCTGCATGCCTATCGTCACAGCATCAGCTAATTGAGCAATCTTTCAGGACAATGCCGAACGACACACTGAGTGAAAATCTGCCCTACTTTTTTTGAAGAGGAAACGAACGTTTATCTCAAGTAAAGGCAGATTTTTCGCCATTTGCTTGAGATATCAACGCGTTTTTCCTTGAGTAAACGTATATTTTCACTCCAGTGACGTGCTGTAATATAAGAGTTTCCCAGGTTGAGATAGAAATTTGACTATTTCACAATGTTACCCAATTAAACATTCACATTAAATGAATTAACAATGTCAGCAATACGCAATAATGCGACTGAAAATGACAAGAACGTGCAGAACTGGATATTTTTTCTGGCACAGCTGTTTGGGGAAAAGATCAGAACCATCCGCCAGGAAGGTACACATTTGCAACCTGAAACTAATTATAGACTTCCGAACAACTATTTAACAAACTTGTTAAGACTTCAAGTTCAAACGCACAGCACACTTTTATCAAACAGAAAGAGGAACCAAAGCATTCTAGAGAACTCAAATGGCTTAAATTATTTTTCATGCACTGGAATATCCACCAAAGAGAGACTGAGAACTAGGGGAGAACACTCGAGGTACTACCGAATTAGACAACAGCTGCAGTTGCCTCGTGTCCATATCAAATAGTGCATTCATTCGATTTAAATTATTCAGCATGTAGGCACTGATCACTTAAATCTTTTTTCAAGCTAGCCCATTAACTGTTTCACTTAAACCTTTTCACAACGCTGGAGCACACGCTATTTTCTTCATACCTAAGATAAATGCAATAGTTTTTTTTGCAACCCATATATTTTTGTAGCATATTTATGCACTGTTGTCCGTGAGCTGTTGTAAATGATTTTAGTCTGATGATGTTTATGTGTGATATTTGAAAAAAAAAGTATTGGTCGAACTGATTTGTTGTAATTTTAATTAATTAAATTGTGTCGGTAGCATACTTCATTTATGTTTAGTATTTGGAAACATCTTTAAAACTGCTATGTCACGTTTCCTTATCATAGAAATATAAACCCAATTCTTGTAATTCTTGAACATTATGGCTAGGTGATTGGGGAATAATATCCATAAATGAATTTCTTTGATTTAGTTGGAGACTTTAGCATGGTGTATCTTTAAAGTTTTGCAATACCTCTGTCATCATTAAAATGTGGGGAAAGCCAAGCTAAATGAATGTTCCTGCTCATCATTTTAGTTTTTACAGGTATCATGGTTTTGTGAGTCCTACCTCGACGCAGCCATCTCTTTCATTAAAAATTGTTCTTGAAATTCATTGCGAGTGTTTTCTGTTTTTCAAACAATGCATTGTCTTGCAAGCAGATGGGTTCAGCGGTGTAATTGTTCTTCAGGATTACAAGACATTCTTTAAAAGAAGTCATATATATGTCGTTTTTTAAATGTAACTATAACATTTAATAACTGTAAACAACATTAATTTTGTAAACAGAAAGGACACGTCGTGATTGGTACTCCGGGATACGGCAAAGGAAAAGGTAGGGACAGAGCTCTGTTAGACTAACATAGGACTGAAAATATAGCGTCTGCTAAAGAAATTATGTCAGAAGAAATCATAAGATCAGGTTTAATGTTCGATTCTTTTAAGTCGGAGTGCTCTTTAGTTAGTGTAACGCCCATAACGCATAGGGAGGAACTTCAAAGACCTTATCTAGTACTTCACCCTGCATGCACCCTGGATGGATATTGGCTCTGAAGGTTGAGTCTTTCATGTAGAAATAGAGAAACTCTAAAACACGATTTCAAACAGATTGTGTAATTGTGTATGTTCTATCTTGCTATCAGTTAAATAAATGCCTTGACATTCTGGGTTTTATAAGCAAGAGGCATACTTTTCTGACATTCTCAGCCTACGAACTACTTGTATTTGTTGACCAAGCCATTTTGTTAGAACGTTTCCTTGTCGTTTACACTGTAATCACAACCCTAATATAACCCAGAGCCAAAGCGCCATCCTGACTAAAATGGCTGCTGTAATCTTTACATGGGAATCTTAAAAAAAGTATGAGAGAAACAAATCAAAACGAAACAAAACAAGCCAAACTAAATACAAAAAGTCAATATGCAGAATGCGCTTGTTTTGTCTTACCACTAGGTAAGGCAGCATTTATGAATTCATCGCAGAATTTAGAAAATCTAAAATATATCATGGGAGTTTACAGCTAAAAATAACTTGGACTCGGAGGTCAGAACATTAGAGTTTTTGAAAGGATAGTGACAGCCTCATTATAAGAAGTGTAACGTTTTTTCTCGAGAAGGTAGAAAAGATTTTGTAACATCAAACCCTGATTTAAACCGTCTTCTTCATAAAAATGAGTTCAATGGAAAGCTTATCTTAAATAGTTCTCTACTAATTGCCAAGATTTGTAAGAAATTAGTAGTGCCTACCGCACGTTATGCTGCTGACAACAGCTTCGTGGAAATTGAGGCGCTACAATAAAGCAGGATGGACATGTTTACCCAAATGGTGAAGCATGACATTCCCTATAGATAGCACCTCAGTCTTCTGTATGCAGATGAGATTTAGCAACTGTACGGTACAGTGAGGATGTATAACTGAGTGTGCCTACAGTGACCCATTCCATTTCATACCTGAAGTGGCAATGGTTGTGCAAGTGCTGTTATGGTGACATAGGTCATGTGAATATTTACAAGTAAATCAGAACGCGGGGAAAACTGTAGCATAGCGGCAGCGAGTGGTTGCCACCAATAGCAAGGATCATGGGTTCAGATCCCTTGCGAGGGAGGCGAAATTCGTTTTTGCAGTTGAGTTCTGCTCGGGCCCGGACACGCATATGCAGGCCACCATTTATCCCGTTCAGCGCAAAGACACAGGCTTGAACTTATACATGAAAACAGAAGCCCTACCTAATACCACACCCTAACTCTTAACGCCATCCCTTCCACCAAAAAAAAAAATAAAAAAAAATCGGAAGCTAATATGGGTTTCGAACCTGTAACATAAACGTGAAACCCAGTGTCTTTACCAATGCGGCTGTGGATCACCACGGAGTGGCTTCTTCACTGAACTATACGAAGTCATGATGTGCAAAGGTCATGGCTTGACCCATAATTATCTGTTGTGGCTAGCAACTGGCTTGCACATGCGCAGTGCATTTGGTACGCTGCGCTTGCGAGCCCGGTCGGGGGCAGAAATCATTTGGGGAAAAAAATTTCGCTCCTCGGAAGGCGAATTTTTTTCTGGACGTGACACCTCTTTTACAAGGCTGGCCGTCGGGGTTATCGCCAGATACTCCTGTTCCCTCCTGGTTCCTCCTCCCCCAGTACGCTTCAGTACCCTTTTCCCTGTTAAACTTCTCATGAGATCCACCTTGCTGGCCACTTGAGGCTAAACAATAACTAACAGCAAGTCACAATGATTTATATCGTTGTTATCACAGCTTTGAAACTGAATGTGTATTTGCATATTTGGTTAAAGGTCTTTTTGTATGGATAAGCGGCTGTTTACCAACTCGGATTTTAACCAATATGCAGTTTATTTTCTCTTCTAAAATCGTTTTTGGTTTTTGCTGAATATGTTTTGTCATCTTTCACAGGGTCCTTTGGAATCTTTACACTGAGAGATGAAAAATTCGACCTTATGAAATCAAATATAGGCGGCACAGAGGGAGATTCGTACTTGGGTATATGTTATGTTGTATTATGTTATGTTATGTTATGCTATGTTATGTTACGTTTAAATAGGGTATGTTATGGTATGTTATGGTATGTTACTTTACGTTATGTTACGTTCCATTGCGTTGCGTTGCGTTACGTCGTGTCGTGTCAATTTCTAGACTTTTCTGCAAAACGCTGTCAAGTGCAAGCAAATTCAGTGATGCTACAGAATGTTCTGCATTCTAGCCTGTTTAGAAGCTACTAGACTTCCCTACACCTGCCTGATTGTCATGCTGTCAGGAAAATCACCTTGTTCCCATTACTCCATGCACAATATTATAAAATGTAACCAGTGAGTCTCAAAGGTGCCCCAGCATCAAATCGTCTCTAAACATCCACCAAGTTTCTGAAAGTCTTGAACATTGCTGTCCTTTCCATGGAGTTCTGCAGTAGTTTTTAGCAAGTTTTGTCAGGATTGGTAAATTCCTGTCACATTCTAGAAATTTCTACACTACAATAATTGTTACTGGAGTCGCCAATGTATTCCAGATTTCCTGGGAATTTCGGCCAATTCCAGAAAATTCTATCACAAAATGCGCTGTTGTGCAACTAAACCGGTGTATCTCAAGACTGCCTTTGCATGACCCCATCTCCAAACGTCCACAGCGTTCCAAAAGCTTCCACTGTTGCATTCCCTTCTAAAAAAAACCATATCCTTTATCTTTTAGCAAGTTGTGCCAATTCTGGAAACTTTAGTCATATTACAGAAAGTTGTGCTATACTATAGGCCTTTCCGGATGTTAGCCGTGTACCGCAGATCTGCCGAACTGTCATGCTTCCTATAATCGTGATATGGATGATTTCTCCCAGTTTCGGGTTGTTCTTCTGTACGGCTTCTTTCTCTACCTGACGACGCGGGGAAAGAAATCAGACTCACACATAGGTGCACTGGGTCTTCTATATTTATCTAATGAAACCATGTTCATACTTAAAGAAAATTGGAAGAAAGGAACAAAAGAAGGAAAGGAAAGGAGTGACAGGTAGTCATAGAAGGAAAGATTGCAGGAAGGATTGCAGGAAGGAAGAAAGAGTTAAAGGAAGGAAGTTGGAAGATGGAATGTACTGATAATACCGCATCACTTCCATGTTCCAGGATTTGCTGTCGTGGCAGGAAACTTTTGTAGAGGCAAGCCAGATTGTTTGGCGGTGTCGAACAGAATGCCCAATGGACAGGTGATGAGCGTTAAATAAAATTAAGACAGCTTTTCTGTCTGTCCTTTCATCCGTCCGTCCATCGTTTTCATTCTTCCATTCTTTCATCAATTTTGTGTCTCATAAACTGCTCAATCTTTCATATTTTCAAAAAATACTCTTAATTGTATAGAACGACTAAGACTTTCCAGGGTAGTTTACAAGGGAAACCGGATTGGAATGAAATTTATGAATATTGTTGCTTCCCAAAAAGGAAAACAAAGCCACATTAATTCAGGGAAGTAGTTAGAAATCTGTTAAATAAGAACTGAACCAAGATCGCAGATCTCATGACATATCCCATCTAAATGTCTTACATGTGTCGAACATCCGTCCCCCCCCTCGTTTAGGACTGTTATTATCTGCCGTCAGCAGAGAAGTGTTTATTATGTATATTGTGGTGTGCTCCGTCTTATGTCTCGGGGTATTACTTTGTGTGATTGCTTTGAATATTCTGCTCTCTTTAACCATAGCAACGACACATAAATACGTGGCAAAAAGGGAAAACTAACGGTGACGGGGTCAAGCGAGGGGGTGGTGGCGGGGGTGGGGCGGGGGTGGGGCGGATTACCCCCGACTCGTGCCCGGCCACCTCCTTCACTCGTCTGCGCCCTGACCGCTCAGAAAGCAGCAAAGTCCTGCTTACTCCTGTTTGGGTGGACGCAACGAGCAGCAAAAATCACAACATCTATTTTGGCGCAATTTGCCTACTTTCAGTCTCCTGTTACAGGGCTAACTAAAGCACGGGGAAGATAGTTTGAAATGCTTTAAATTACTTGCTTCTGGCGTGTCGGAAGGAAACCAGGCCCTGGACCCAGGCCAGCCGAGGATCTAGAAGAGTCGGCGTCAGGACAGATGGCAGCGAGAGGCGCCTTGGACAAAGGGTAGCCTCACGCAGCCGGTTCTGGTCGCTGGCGGTGACGTTGCTGGGTGCTCGCAGCTGTCACTTGAACGTGTTGGCGGTGGCTGTTCTATCTCCTAGAACCCACAGGACGGCAAACCTGTCATCCTGTCTGGACGTCGATCGTGGGCGTCCCACTCGTCAATACTCTGGCACTTCGTCTGCTGTTAGCGGTCTCGCAATGTCACAGTGACTGAAAGAATAGAATATTCCCAATCGGGGGTTAACTTTTCTGACCCGCAACCGATTGCCGCGATCCGCGTCACTGAGTTGTCACTTGGATCATGGTTAAAAACATTCAGCTGCATCCATAAGAACCCACCAGTCCCCCAGCAGTGACTGAACTGTGTTGACATAACATATGGTTAGAATGTACTTGAAAGTCTTTAGCCCTTCTGTTTTGCTGTGTCACCTTCACGAGTTTGATTTGTACACATTGTCTGGCGCCCTGAGAGCACATGTTTGGCTGCCTCCTGTGGTGTAAGCGCAGTATCACGCAGCATGAAACAATGTGCATCCCGAAATACGGGGCCAGATGTTCTGTTCTTGCTAATTACACACGTCCTTGACCTGCCTGCCAAAGTACAGCTGGCCTTTTAATTCTTTTGAGCAGTATATAGATAGCATCATGTGTATCCCATGTGTTTCAGGTGTACGTAGTAGCAAGAGTAGAGCCTGAAGACTTCCTCCAGATTCAGCAGCTGAACGATTCGCAGGTACACGTCAGGGTTAACGTACTTATGTTGCTGGAACAATTTCAGTTCGTAAAAAATGTGAAATGCTAGAAACCGAATGTAGGAAATTCATGCCACTGTAACAGCTCATGTGTATTCCAAAACGAAGATCTGTAGAAAACTACGTAGAATATAAAACTTGGCAAAGCTTTTTACCTGGACTCACTTAATTTTAGAATTACTTTTTTTAATTGGTAGAGGCGATTTCTGGAGGCTACGATTTGTGAATAACACTTACAATATTTAGCGACCTTGGACTTTTAATAGATCAATACGGTACCAGGATGTTTGATACTTAATTCCTCAGTATTAACTCAGTAGTAAATCCTTATTTGCTGACGTATTCCTTACAAACTCTCTCAAATATCATAGTTTACATGTGACGAACTTCCTCCATGTGTGTGCGGTCTATCATCACGTGCAGTGCATACCCATACCCATACCCACACCCGCCTCTCTGTTCAGAGCTATTCGTCGTTCGGCTTCAGCCTGTGCGCCATGGACATCAATGGCGACGGGTTGTCGGACCTGCTGGTGGGAGCGCCAGCTTATTCCAATCACACGAAAGACCCACCATCTTACGACGAGGGCAGAGTGTTCGTCTACCTGCAGGTACAGGTGTCTACAGGTGCTGAAGTCTTGGTGGTGACACTTAAGAAGCATGCAAGATCTTTTTTCTAAGAGCAAAAAATATTTGCTCTTGTGTCCTGGGAAGGAAATTAATATCCTGGCGAAAATAATAAATTTTAAAATTTATTACAGGATATTAAACTGTTAGATTTGAAACAAAAGCCCCACATATGTTCAGACAACCAAGGCTCCTGTTTAATGTTTGAAAAAATCAACGTATTCATTAAATATCTGTTTCCGTTTTGAAACAGGAACAGGGTAAGCTTACAAAGTATGTCACTTTGGCCGGTGATCAGAAAAGTTTTGCCCTTTTCGGATCTGCTATTGGAGATATCGGAGACGTCAACAGAGACTCCAGAAATGGTACTTATGTCTCGGTCCCCATTATTAAACTCTGTGTGTGTGTGTGTGATTAGATGGTTACTGCATGTGGTTTTAGGACTGTTTAATTTTAAATGATGCCGAAATATTTGCTCTCCACAACAATACAACTAATTGTAATGATTTTCGAAAAAAGGCATGATATTCTGGCATTCTGACAGAAAATAACAACCTAAAATCAAATGGAAAGGTATTCAACTCAAACCAACCAGATACCATCAATTTCATTATCAGGTTACACAGTAATGATAACACGAATAATGCACTGATGTACTAGAGCCCTGTATGTTACAGATGTAGCTGTCGGCGCACCCCAAGAGGACGAAGGCAGGGGAGCAGTGTACATCTACCTGGGCCGCTCGGGAGGACCGGCCACAACCTACTCACAGCGGATCTCAGGGCGAGACGTTGACAAAGGACTCTTCTCTTTTGGATCTCACATATCACAGCCAACTTCGGATTTAAGCCCTTATCAATATCCAGGTCTGGTGGACACTATACATGTATTACAAGAGGAATAAAGTATTCACACATCATCATCATCATCATCATCATCATCATCATCATCATCATCATCATCATCATCATCATCATCATCATCGTCGTCGTCGTCGTCGTCGTCGTCGTCATCGTCGTCGCCGTCATCGCCGTCGCCGCCAGCATTGTCATTGTCGTCACCACCACCACCACCACCACCACCACCACCACCACCACCACCACCACC